>CM040425.1:16916659-17042663 GCA_022702705.1 Papilionanthe hookeriana x Papilionanthe teres | reverse complement strand
TTAAATTAAATAAATTAAATTAAATTAAATTAAATTAAATTAAATTAAATTAAATTAAATTAAATCAAATTAAATCAAATTAAATTAAATTAAATTAAATTAAATCAAATTAAATTAAAATTAAATCAAATCAAATTAATTAAACATCAAATCAAATTAAATTGAACTATATTGAATTAAATTAAATTAAAACTCAATTAAATTAAATTAAATTGAATTAAATATAACATCACTTAAAAACGAAAAGAAATTAAATATAAAGCAACTTGAACAACTATTCCAATTTAAACCCATTAACTTAAATCAAATCATTTGAATACCGATTTACCCTCGAAAGCTTTGGTTATTATAACTCCTAAACGAACATTAAATGAAATGTTACTTCACTTATAGGATATTCGAATGTCACTAGTTCATTGAAGTAAGATAACAACAAAACTTGAATTCTCGGACGATTAATTCATTTGTATAATTAAACTCATTTGGACTTAAAACAATCCTAGAAATATTGAAAAGATGTTTAAGATTATTCTTAAGCACTTCCTCGATATGATAGGACATTTATAAGAACAATTGGACTTAATTGTTCTTTGATGAAGAAAATCGTCCTCGAACAAAACTCTGAAAGAACCTAGACGTCATAGGAAATGACTAGCTATAGGATTAGGAATTTGGTAGAAAACCATAACCATTCCCTTATCTTTACCTAGGAACATGCTTAAATATTATAATTGTGTTTTAAGAGTAGCTTGGGATGACGGGAAGACCCTCCAGGTACGCTTTTATTTTATTGCAATTTACTTTCTTGCAATTTACATTATTGCGATTTATTTAAGCTGCATTGCACTTACTTTTCTTGCATGATAAACAAGCTGTTGCATGAAAACCCACACCTTTAGGATAGTCCCTAAAACTAAAACCAAAACTAAGTTAAAAGTCATTGCAAGATAAATTTCACGCCGCGACATTTCAAAATATAAAACAACTCAAAATTTAATCACGAAACGAGACACAAAACTACAATTACAACTAAATTAAAACGTCTGTTGGATGATCGGGAATACCTCGGATGATGTAACCTACGTGTTGCTAACGGGATTTCCCACGGTCTAAATGAAAGTGTGGAACTCGTTTAGTTGAGTTTAGCAAATTCATACTGGACTAAGTGAATCCGATAAAAATAATGATGCCGGAAGGATGGAGCAGTAGGATCTTAGCAGGTGTCATTATAATCAACTTTAAGATTTGTTTTAATTAAAATATAAAAAATACTTGGAAATTAAGATTTGCTCTAAACCAAAACACTTTTCTCATCCCTGATTTATGATTTCTAAAACTAAACCTCTGCAACAACAAGGAGCTCGGAGCATGGTGGGCGTGCACGGCCATCGTCATCGAACAAAACACGAATCTACATCAGCAAATCTGTCCTAGAATTAAACAACAAAGCCATAGGACTTCGAGGTGGTTTGCCTAGTGCAACATAAACCCTCAACTTTTGTTAGGCATTTGCATGATCGGGTCATGTAAATTAAGCCCTAACCTGTTTTAGGATTCCGAGGTAGTCGTTCGATACGACATAAACCTTCACATCTTCGAGGCTATTTGTGTGATTTTATCATACAAATATAAGCCCTAACTAATTAAAATTGGCAAGACCAAAACATTTAAATAAATATTAGGACTTCCTAAATCCGAAGCCAAATAATAGGATAGTCGGGAAATTACCGAAGTTCGCTTCGAATCCGTGATTTCTCCTACTTTTCTTCCTTTGAATTCCCAAAACAAAATGTTCCGAATTTGATCCATTCCCTATTGAAATTCCAAATTTCAATCCCTTGAAAATCTTAAACTTTGAAATTCTTGAGAGCGGGAATTATTGATTATTATCGAGAGTTTTCTTAGGTGATTCCCATCACTTAAGATGTAATTAACTATAGGGGCTTGCCCTTATAGGGAATTTTAAAGAACCGGAGTAATATAAACCATGTTTAATGTTTTCATATTAAGCGGGGGAATTTTGTCGGCTTATAAAATTGGTTCGCGGACCGAACGGATGTCACAAATCTTCTAGTTTATTTAATCGAACCCCACGCGTCGAAGCGGTGTGTCTATCCTTAGGGATGGATACACGGTTTGTGGTGCGGTGCTCGTTTATATAAAGCTATTTGGGATGTGAGATCGGTTTAATCTCATATCTTAAAACCTTCAAATTTAAAATTATTTTCAAAATCAAATACTACTTTTCAAATTATTTATTTTAATTAAATTAAAAATTCGCCGAAGCCAACACGTTAGGCGACCCCCCTTTAAAATAAAACACAACCTAAAAATATGTCGACACCAATAAATAATATATTCCTATTTATTTGCACTTCACCTTGAATAACCCGCATAAAGCCTTCGACTACACAAGGATTCATGTTATATCTACTAGTTAAGAATTTATATCCATATAGGTCTCAAAATTCCTCAACAGGTTTTAACAATTTAAATGGCTAATTTAAAAAGTAAACTAAGATCAGGTATTAATATCATCACAATGTTTTAAATATTTTAAATTTTATTCTCCTACAAAATTTAATTAATTTATTGTCTTTTCATTGTTGAAAGGAGAGAGATAACTAACTATTCAGAACACATTGAAATCACACAACAAAACATATTTATAAAACTTTGAACCAAGGTACAAATACTTATCTGAAGTGTTCCTTCAAGTGATTCGCTGACTTCTACTGACTCCAAAGAAATGATGAAAGACTCCAACAACAACAACACACAAAAAATACTCAAAATAAGCTCACTAGAAACAAAGTAAAGTGGCACGCTAAGTTTGGAAGAGACTAAAAAAACTAAGTAAAACTAGAGGGGGGGAGTGTTAAAAGGGGCTTGGGGACTATATGGTGCCAAAATGGGCCTAGGGACTATATGTTGCCAAAAGGGGCCTGGGGACTATATGATGTCATTTTCTCTATAGAATGGGCTCTTATTTATAGAGCCCTGAATTTGACCAGGGGTTGCTCAAGGCACCCCTTCAAAATTCATCCAAATTCAATGTATCTTCTAGAAGGCAGCTATCACGCCTAGGCGCCGGACTCCGTGACCAGGTCTTCGCACCTCTTCACTTTGGATCACACCTCTTCGTGATTAAAAACGTTTCCTTGTGTCCATATGCATTGTATCACATGTCCTATATATTAGGAGTAACTTCTAGTCTTCTAGAAGCTCCAATAATCGCTTAACTCCATTAAAATAACTCCCCAAAATCATCAAAAAATCTTAACAACATCTGTATCGAGCTGGCTCTTAGGCGACGGATTCTGACACCTAGGCGCCAGGCCAATAATTCCAATATTTTGCTCCATAAGCTCCATTTTTTCTCCGTTTTGTTCCTTTTTTCCTTCTTTTTCTTTCTTGAAATCTTTTTCAATCATCTACATCCAAAAACATGAAAATACCTTCAATTAAAGCATAATATCCTTAAGAAGTGAATCATAAATAAGGAAAAAAAATGGGTATTTTTTTGGTAGATCAACAAGTAGCTGCGCTATCTAAGAAATTGGATAATTTTGCTATTAGCATATCACATATAAGTAATGATAATTTTGTAAATGCTGATGATTCTCAAACAATGAAAACTTTGCAAGCTATTGCTAGTAAAACTAATAATCCTTATTCAATTTATTATAATCTAGGTTGGAAAAATCACTCTAATTTTAATTCGATTAATGGACATCAACAATGGAGTAATAATCAAGATAATCTAACCGAGAATTGGAAAAATCAAGAAAATTCAAACTTTAGACCTACTTATGCTCCTGGTTTTAACAATCAGCAGAAAAAGTTATCTATCGAAGAATTGATCTTGCGACTAGGTAATCAGCTACAAAGTCAAAACACTATTATTCAAAATATTGAGAATCAGATGGGTCAAATTGCTAATTTTTTTAATTACAGACCTCAAGGAACACTGCCTAGCAATGTCAAATTTAATTCTAAAGAAACTAGAGAAGACCATGAACAAACAAAAGTTGTACAACTTAGAAGTGGAAAAAAATTAAAAGTAAAGATTCAGAATGAAATTGATAAAGAGAGAAAAGTTGAAGAGATTGAAAAACCAAAAGAAGCTATTTCTCCAAGTAAAGATCATACTGTAATTCGTATTAAAGTGGAAGTTGAAAGACCACCACCACCTTTTCCTTAAAGACTAAAACAACAGAAGCTTGACGATCAATTTTCTAAGTTCTTTGAAATTTTTAAGAAACTTACCATCAACATTCCTTTTGCTGAAGCTCTGGAACAAATTTCAAAGTTAAGCAAAATTTATGAAGGATATTTTAAGTTAAAAACGAAATTTGAAGCTTATGAAACTATTGCATTAAGTGAAGAATGTAGTGCAATAATTTAAAATAATTTACCTTAGAAGCTTATAGATCCTGGAAGTTTCACTATACAATGTGCTATTGGAGAAAAATTTTGTGGAAAAGCCTTGTGTGATTTTGGAGCAAGTATTAATCTCATGTCATTTTTTATCTTTCGAAGGTTAGATTTAGAAGATATTTGTCCCACCGTTGTAACCCTTCAGTTAGTTGATCGATCTATCACTTATCCTAAAGGAGTTATAGAGGATGTTCTTGTTCAGGTGGATAAATTTATCTTTTTTGTTGATTTGATTGTACTAGATATGGAAGAAGATAAAGAAATACCTATTATTTTAGGGAGACCTTTTCTAGCTACTGGATGTGCTATGATTGATGTGCAAAAAGGAGATTAACAATGAGAGTTAATGATCAAGAGATAACATTTAATGTTCTGAAATCAATGAGGTATCCTGAAAAAGAAATATGCTATCGGATGGATATTTTTGATTATATAATTGAAAAGCATTATCAAGAAAAATGTAAGGTATATAATGAGTCATTAACTAAAAAAATAGAAGAAGTGAATGAAGAAAATTTATTTGAAGAAACTTATTATATTCATGATAATTGGGAAATTTTGGACACAACTAAAAATGATATACTTTTACCCTTAGTTGAAAAAGCCCCTGAACTGGAAATAAAAATATTACCTGCACATTTAAAGTATGCATTTCTTGGAAATTCATTAACTTTACCTGTGATTATATCTTCAGAACTAAGTAAAGATCAAAAGAAAAATTAATAGGAGTTCCGAAGAACTATAAGAAAGCTTTTAGTTGGACTATTGCAGATATAAAAGGAATAAACTCTTCAATCTGTATGCGCAGAATTTTAATTGAAGAAAATTGTAAACAAACTATTAAACCTCAAAGAAGATTGAACCCAATTATGAAAGAGGTTGTTAAAAAAGAGATTTTAAAATGGTTAGATGCTAGAATTATTTATCCTATTTCAGATAGTTAATGGGTAAGTTCTATTCATTGTGTTCCGAAAAAAGGAGGAGTAATTGTCATTGTTAATGATAAAAATGATTTAATTCCTACAAGACAAGGTACTGGATAGCGAAGTTGCATTGATTATCAAAAATTAAACAACGCCACTAGAAAGGATCATTTTCCTTTACCTTTCTTGGATAAGATGCTGGATAAATTAGCTGGACACTCATATTTCTGTTTTTTGGATGGATATTCTGGTTATCATTAATTACCCGTTGCTCCTGAGGACCAAGAGAAAACAACATTTACAAGTCCTTATGGAATATTTGCTTATAGAAGAATGTCTATCGGATTATGTAATGCACCTGAAACTTTTCAGAGATGTATGATGTCAATATTCTGTGATTTAATTGATAAAGGAATTGAAGTATTTATGGATGATTTTTTAGTAATTAGAACTTCTTTTGAGTCTTTCTTGGAAAATATAATGAAAGTTCTGAAAAGATGTGAAGAAACAAATTTGGTTCTAAACTGGGAAAATTGCAAATTATGGTCACAGAAGGAATTGTTCTTGGACATAAAATTTCACAAAAAGGAATAGAAGTTGATCAGGCAAAAGTGAAAATTATTGTTGAAGTTCAACCACCTTCTACCATTACTAATGTGAGAAGTTTTCTAGGGCATGCTGGATTTTACAAAAGATATATAAAGGATTTTTCTAAGATTGCTAAACCTCTTTGTCATTTATTAGAAAAAGAAGCTAAGTTTGAATTTAATGCAGATTGTCTGAATGCGTTCAATATTTTAAAAGAAAAATTAATCACTACACCTGTCATTGTTGCACCAGATTGGAATAAATATTTTGAATTAATGTGTGATGCAAGTGATTATGCAATTGGAGCTGTATTGGGACAAAAATATGAGAAAATTTTCAAAGTTATATATTATGCTAGCGAAACTCTTAATGAAACTCAAATAAATTACACAACTACTGAGAAGGAGCTTTTAGCAATAGAGTATGCCTTTGATAAATTTAGACCTTATCTTCTTGGAATAAAATGTATCATACATACTGATTATTCTGCTATTAAGTATTTAATGTCTAAAAAGGATGCTAAACCTAGATTTATCAGATGGGTTTTACTTTTACAAGAATTTGATTTCAAATAGTGGATAGAAAAGGAGCTGACAACCAAATTACTGATCATTTATCAAGAATCAAAAATAATAGTGAGAAGATTTCTGATAAAAACATAAATGAGAAATTCCCTGATGAACAGTTATATGTTATTCAAGGATTACTATCGCCTTAGTATGCATATATAGTTAACTATTTGGTTAGCAATATTTTACCATCTGCATTGAATAACAAATATATTAAGAAATTCAAAAATAATTCTAAATCATATTTTTTGGGAAGATCCTCATTTATTTAAAATAGGAAGAGATTTTGTGATTCGAAGATGTGTACCTTATAAAGAAACTTTTGCAATTATTCAAAAATGTCACGATTCTGAATTTGGAGGACACATTGGAGTGGATAAAACTGCATTTAAAATATTAAATTCTGAATTTTATTTGCCTGAATTATTCAAAGATGTTGGACATTATGTGAAAACTTGTGGTCGATGTCAAAGAATGAGGAATATATCTAGAAGAGATGAAATGCCTCTAAGCTATATATTAGAAATTGAAATTTTTGGTGTATGGGGTATAGACTATGTGGGACCTTTTGTACCATCAACTGGAAAGATTTATATTTTATTAATAGTTGATTATGTTTCAAAGTGGATTGAAACAGTAGCCTTACATAAATGTGATTCCAAAAGTGTTTTAAAATTTTTAAAGAAGATGATTTTTACAAGATTTAGAATGCCAAGGGTAATTATCACAGATGAGGAAGTCATTTTAGAAATGTAAGAATTCAATCATTACTGGAAAAATTCTGAATTAAATATAGAATTGCAACTGCTTATGGCTGAAGTATCAAACAGAGAAATTAAAAGAATATTAGACAAGGCTGTTAATCCTAAAAGAACTGAATAGGTTGATAGTCTTGATTCTGCATTATGGGCTTATAGAATAGCTTATAAGACACCTATCAGAATGTTACCTTATCGATTATTTTATGGTAAACATTGTAACTTACTTGTTGAACTAGAACATAAAGCTTACCGTGTGATAAAGGAGTTCAATTATGATTTGAATGCTGCAAGAGAGAAATGATTATTGCAACTGAATGAAATGGAAGAGATAAGAAATGAGTCCTATGAAAATGCAGAGATTTATAAGGAAAGAATGAAGAAATTGCATCAGAAAAGGATTTCAAGGAAAATATTTGAGCCTGGATAAGAAGTATTATTATTTAATGCTCGTTTAAAACTTTTTCTTGGAAAATTAAGATCTAAATGGATGGAACCATTTATAATTGAGAAAATATACCCTTATGGAGCTGTGGGTATTAATGATCCCAAAACTAGAAAAATATTTAAAGTTAACTAATTAAGACTGAAGCCTTATATGGGAGAAATGAAACCAAATTACAAGGAGGCTAACGAACTAAGTCTACCCGATTAATACAACTGATTAGGTCGGGTTGACAGCGTTAAACCATGCTCTTTGTGGGAGGTAACCCATATATTATCATTATGATTGCGTGTGATTTGAATTTATCTTTATCGATGTTTGTGTATTGATCACACCCTTTTAATAGACCTATTTTTATTCCGAAATTTTATTAAAATTATGATAGGCGAAACGGAGTCGAACATGGTTCTGGCACCTAGGCACCCAAAATCGGTGCCTAAGTGCCAATATAACCAATGTGTATCGATAATCCAGCGCCTAGGCACCAGATTTCGGTGCTTAAGCACCCCAGTTACTTTCATGCAAAAACCAAAAATCTTCAATTTTTCACACGAAATCTCCTCATAAATTGCCCTATCTTCATCTCCAATCCCTAAGAAACCCTATTTTCGACTAGAACAATTCATTTTGGAAGAGAAGAGAGAGGGTTGGGAGCAATGGAGAGAGGAAATCATGGCAAAGAGGTAAGAGACAAGTCTTCCGAAGATCCTCAACCTTATTTTAATGGTTTTATTGCATTTAGTATGGAGTGGTTATTTAGTCATTTAGAAAAGATTGAGGCAGAACTTCTAAGTGTTGGAAATCGTCTCCATGAGATGTACCACCAAATTGTGCACTTAAAATGGCAAACGAAACTTCAGTTCGATTATATGGCAGCCTATTAAGATGCACAAGTAGCAATGTATAAGAAGAACAAGTGGATTGATGAGAAGATGACTTTGGAATTTCTAAGGGAGTTGGTTTTCTATACATGCGGCCCTAGCGAATTTCATTGCGAGACGGATGGAAATTAAAGTTTGGTGTTGAATAGATCTTTCATATGTTCTAGGTGTGATTGAGTCAAGTTTTCGTGAGTCAAAGATTTGGTTTGTGTATTTGCTTAATAGTTCAATGTGCGTTGTTGGATTGAGAATTTGCTTTGAATTAGTGTTGTTTGTGTTGTTTATAGAATGATGAATCTTGTTATAGTCTTTTTTTGGAATTTATTGAGCTTGGAATGAAAAATATGAAATGGAATTGAAGAGTTTGGTTATATCTTATATTTGAAACGTGGATCTAATTTGTCATTTCAATTGATTGTGGAATGGCTTGGAAGTTAGAAATTGGAGTAATACTCTCATGTGAGTAATTAGAATTTGAATTTGTTAAGTTTTGGTGGAAATTGTAATATTTTAAAAAAATTTTGGAAAGGTGAGTCTGGCGCCAAGGAGCCAGAACTCGGCGCCTAAGCGCCGGTTTGGCCTGCACCTAAAAATCGGGTTTTCAAACACACTGATGCCATTTTTGACTTCTTAGATCCCTTCTTCTTCCCATTTTCATGAAAATCAACTTTAGGGATCCATTTTGAGGCTATATTTTCAAGTTTTTAAGCTTGGAGTCACTTGATTTCTTCATCTCAAGATCAGATCTACCTTCTAAACCATTTATTTTTGAATTTCATCATGGATTTTGCTATATTTGAAGAGAACCAAAATTTTGAGAAAAAAATTAATTTTTAAAATTAAATTCATGGATCTTTAAGCTCTTTCAAGTTTGAAAAGCTTAAATTAGTTCATATCCTTTGATGCTATAAATTTATTTTGTGTTTTTATTTCACGTTTACATGACACCTAAATCTAAGCGAGGAAAAAAATGAGAAAATTTTGATCGTTGAAAGTTTGCCATTGCCGCGACACATTTTTGTTACAATGAGTTTTCTAAGACAAGGAAGTTGTTGGCATATTTTTAGGTTGAGTGTTGTATTTTGAAAAGGAGGTCGCCTACAGAAGTTGTCGGCGAATTTTCATATTTTAAATTTAATTTAAATATATATATAATTTGGAAAGTAGCATTTGATTTTGAAAATAATTTTTTAAATTTGAAGATTTTAAGATATGAAATCAAACCGATCTCACATCACAAATAGTTTATATAAACGAGCACCGCCACACAAACCGTTTATCTATCCCGAAGAATAGACACAGTGCTTGATGATGGGGCTCGATTAAATAAACTAGGAGATTTGTGACATCCGTTTGGTCTGCGAACCAATTTTATAAGCCGACAAGTTCCTCTGCTTAATATAAAATTAGGCAGGGTTTATTTTACTTGGGTTCTTAAAGTTCCCTATAAGGGCAAGCCCCTATAGTTAATTACATCTTAAATGACGGGAATCATATAAGAAAACTCTCGATAATGATTAGTGGTTTTGCTCTAAAGAATTTCAAAGTTTAAGGTTTTCAAAGGATTGAATTTTGGAATTTCAATAGGGAATGAATCAAATTTGGAACAGTTAATTTCATGAGTCCAAAGGAAGAAAAGTAGGAGAAGCTGAGGATACAAGAAGAATCTTGACAACTTCCCAAACTATCCTAATGTTTGGCTTCAATTTAGGAATTTATTTAACATTGCAATCCTGCCAATTTTAATTAATTAGGACTTATATTTGTATGACATGATCATACAAATAACCTGGAAGATATGAGGGTTTATGTCGTATCGAACGACTACCTCGGATTCCTAAGACCGGTTAGGGCTTAATTTACATGACATGATCATGCAAATGCCTAACGAAGAGTTGAGGATTTATGTTAAACTAGGCAAACTACCTCGAAGTCCTATGGCTTGGTTATTTAAAACTAAGAAAGTTTTGCTGAAGTAGATCCGAGTTTTGCTGATGACGATGGTCGAGCTGCCCATCATGCTCCGAGCTCCTTGTTGTTGTAGAGGTTTAGTTTTAGAAATCATAAATCAGGAGATGAGAGAAGTGTTTTGGTTTACAGAAAATCTTAAAATCCAAGTGTTTTTAATATTTTAAATAAAACAAATCTTAAAGTTATTTAAACAGAACCGATAAAGATCCCACGGTTTCGTCATCCCGACACCGTTATTTTCATCGAATTCACTTAGTCCAGATGAATTTGCTAAAATCAACGGAATGAGTTCCACACTTTCATTTAGGCACGTGGGAAATCCCGTTAGCAACACGTGGGTTACATCATCCGAGGTATTCCCGATCATTCAACAAGACGTTTTAATTTAGTTGCAATTGTAGTTTTGTTGTTGTGTTTGTGATTAAATTTTGAGTTGTTTTATATTTTGGAATGTTGTGGCGGTGAATTATATCTTCTAATGACTTTTAATTTTGTTTTGGTTTCAGTTCAGGACTATCCTAAAGGTTTTGGTTTTCATGCAATAGTCTTATTTATCATGCAAGAAGAAGTAAAGCGCAATGCATGTAAGTAAATTGTGATAAAGTAAATTGCGATAAAATAAAAGCATACCTGAAGGGTCTTCCCATCATTCCAAGCTACACTTAAAACACATGTTAGAGCATTTAAACATATTTTCCAAGAAATACCTAGGTAAAGCTAAGGGAAAGGGTTTTCGTTGTCTACCAAATTCCTAATCCTATAACTAGTCATCTTCTATGACGTCTAGGTTATTGGTTTGGTTTAAGGATGATTTTCTTCATCAAAGAACAATTAGATTCAATTGTTTTTCTAAAACATCCTGTCATATTGAGGAAGTGCTTAGGACGAGTCCTAAACATCTTTTCAATACTTCTGGGATTATTTTGAGTCCAAGTAAATTTAATTGCACAGGTGAATTAATCATCAGGGAGTTTAGTTAAACTTTGTCTCTTGCTCAGTGAACTTGGGTATTTGATTACCTGATGAATGAAGTGACATCTCACTTAATACTCTATTTAAGAGTTATAATAATTAAAGCCTTTAAGGGCAAGTTTGTTTATTGAGAATTTTAATCATCCTTAACTTAAAGTTTGAGTCAATGATTTAAAGTGATTTAATTTAATTATAAGGTTTTAATTAATAATTTTTAAGTTTGGAATAGTGTTCAAATTATTTTAGATTTAATTTAAATCTTTACACTTTCAATTATCTTAGTATTTCAAATTGATGTTCATGTTTTAAATTTACTTAGATAAAAAAAGGTATTGAAATTATTGATATATTTTGATTTAACTCTAAATGATTTCATTTAGGTTTGTTGTTAAGCGATTTTAATTTAATTTAATTTAATTTAATTTGACTTTAATTTAATTTAATTTAATTTAATTTAATTTAATTTAATTTAAATTTAATTTTAGTCTTAGTTTAATTTTAATTTTAATTTAATTTAATTTTAATTAATTTTAATTTAATTTAATTTTAATTTTTGTTTCAATATTTTTAATTTAATTTAATTTAATTCTTAAGGTGTTAATTTAATTTAATTTAAACATTGACTTGACTTAATTTAATTTAATTTAATTTAACTCTAAGATTTTAAATTTAATTTTTAATTATTAGACCATTTAACATTTTAAGCTTTAATTCATTTAGGGTTATCTTCTTTTAATTTTTAATTTATTTAATTTGGATTATTATTTTAATTTTTAATTAAGAACTAAATATTATTGAAGTGACTTATTTAGGGATTTTTAAATTAAAGAATGAATATCCTTTTAATAATATCCCTATTTTAATAATCCAAATTTTAAATTTATTCTTTCCAAAATTTAAATTATTTAATTAATTAAAGTTTCATTTTGATATTTTCAAAGTGTTTAATGGGTTTCTAACCCGTAATTTCCCTAAGTTTCAATCATCCCAGAGAAAGTTAAGATCAAATATTTTACCCTCCATTTTGATTAAACCTAAAGTTTTAATTAAGGGTTAAAATTTTAATTACCTTTATGCCCTTTTAGGCTTATTTATTTCATAACTCACTAAATTCAGCTCAAATGAATTTGAAATTTTTATGTCACTTCACTCACATGCCAATTAAGACATTAGAGGAGAAAATATGATTTTTTTGACTTTAATTTATTTATATAATTATTTTTAGTAGAAAATAGGGGTTTTCAAAGAAAATTCAACAACATGACCAAGGTAAAGTTTATATCTTAAGAAAATTATGGGATGTTTCTAATGACCAGAGGACCACTTGGACCAATTTTTGTGATTTTTTGAATTATATTTTATTTATTATAATGATTTTTAGTTTTAGAGTATTAATTAATTTTAAAATAAAATAAAAATTGAAAAATAAATTTTATATTTTTCTTAAATTTCTCTGACCTCAAGGAGTCTAAAGAAAAAAATTTTATAATTTTTTGATTTTTCTTTGATTTATTAGAATTATTTTAGTGAATAAGGTTGAAAATTAATTTTTTAATATTAAAAATTACATTAAGCCTTTAAAATTCAATATCTTATCCTAGGGACTTAGGAAAAATATTTAGATTATTCCTAAGTGATTAGGAGTCAAAATGTGACATTTTCATGATTTTTAATATTTTTGTGATTTTTATTATTTTTTTAATTATTAAGATATTAAAATATTGTGAAAAATTAATTTTTTTAGAAAATTCTAATTTTAATTTTCCTGAAATCCCCTAGTACCAGAGAAACTCCAAAACCATTTTTGTGAACTTTTGAAAAGTATTGTTGGTGTTATGAATTTTTAAAGTTTCATTTTGCTTATGAGGCTTAATCAATCCATTTGGTGGGGTTAATCAAGTCGAATTGATTTCAAAATTTTATGTAAGGTTCCTCTTACCCTAAAGAGTAATGGAGAATTGTTTTCAAGACAATTTGATGTGTGGTTAACCCTAATTAATTCAAATTCAATTTTAAGAGTTTAGGCAAATTAGGGTTATTATGAATGAATTAACTCAAAATATATTTTTCATAGGGTCTCCTGGTCCTAAAAAACATCACCAAATTTTCCTAGAATTTATTTTCAACATGCTAATTATTGGAATTAAAATAACTAAAACAGTGACATGAACTTGAAAAATCAATAACTTTTCACAGAGATGGGCTCTGACCTTGAAAAATTCAGGGAATGTTCCCAAGATCAGAGGCTTCAAAAGCCCTATGGTCTCATGCCATGGTGAATTGTCTATGAAAATGGAGAATCAATACATTGGAAACAGTAAATAAATTATTAAAAATAAAATACTCATCTAATTAAATTGATTTCTTTTTCATATTATTCTCCTCTGTACACTGAGCAATAGGGTATTTTTATTTTATTTTTGTGATTTTTCTATGAAAAGATGTGAATTTTTGAAGTTATAGTATTTAAATAATTCAAAAATACCCTAATTTCCTACTTATCTGGCTCGGCGCCGCGTCAACTTACGGCGGATCGAAAGCACACGCGTTGCTCTATGATTCAGCTCCGCCATCAGACTTAACACTCCAGGGGCCGGAGGTTTACGTATCATTCTGCTGTCCGGCTTGATCTCAACCGTCCGCTCGATACACGTGTGATCCAACGGCTCCTGGTCAACTTCTACGACTGGTGTGCACCCGTGACCATCCACACTCAAACCCTAATATCTCTCTCGATTCTCAATGGATTTTGGAGTTCTTATACTCTATCGATTCGTCTTGAAGAGAAGAACACATCCATATGGTTTATAAGCTATGAAATTAATCTAAACAAAATGGAGAATTGCTGGAAGCTCGGGAGGAAGAATGAGTTCATACCTTTGCTTAAAGAAGTTAAGCTTCGATCTGAGGGTTGTGTCACCTTTGATTGAGTCTAAGCAAGCTCCAGATGAAGTCTCTGGCTCTTGGAAATTGTCTGAGTATGAAAGTGACCAAGGCCGATCACAAAGCTTGGAGGCTAGAAGCAATGGCTAGCCTGGTGAGGGGGCTTTTGCTGGGGAACTTCTCCTCTTGGTCTGGTGAAGGTGTAGGGTCAATCAATTTGAAGATTGGCTCACTGTGGGAAAGTATCCTATTTTTTGGGTGGATTTTCAACTCAGAAATTGAGCTCTGTTAATGGGGTTTAGGGCAAAGGAACACTAGGGATCAACTGCTCTGGGTTAGGAGAAGTTCCTGGAGCAATTTTGGCAGAGTTTCCTTGAGGTCTGGTTCATCACTTTGTTTGGCTGAGAGGTAAGTGGGTTTAAATAGAGGTGGCTGGAGGGCTTCTAAGGAGCAATTGGAGGTTTGGATCAACTACTCAGGCCAAGGGAAGAACAGCTGTAATGGCCATTTAGGTCGGGACAAGTCAGCTAGTTCAAATTGAATTTTTGATTCAAATCAATTCTCTCGGCCTGGTGGTTTCCGGCGGCTGTGGTGGCTGGCCGGCCAGGCATGGGTCACCCTCAGGGACAGGGAGGTCAGTGCTTGAGTTTGGTGCCAACAATTAGCTTTGGACATGTGTAAAGGAGTTGTATTGAAATAGCATGGGAGAAGGTTATTTTGGGTTCAAATGGGTCAACCCATGGTTTTGGGCTTGGTGCACCAACCAAGACCTAGATTTAGGCTGAAAAGGTTCGTTTGGTTCAACCAAGAGGAAATGGTATAGTCTCCATCAAGGATTAGGTGACTAACTTTGTTTAGTGTGTATCATGGATGAAGTTAAAAAAGTATAAGGAAGGCTTAAGAAAGGGGCCCCACTATTTGCCGTAAATGACAAGGTGAGGTGTCAAAACTCTCATGGCTTCATATAGCTTGTAAATGGCTCACATTTGGCTTACATTTGGCTTGGAAAAGGTTGGCTTGTTTCATGAAAAAGGGTTTTAAGGATTTTTGGTATTTAGGGGTAATTTGGCACATGGCTTAGTTTAGAAAAATTCAATGATGAATTTGAAACACAGGGAGTGATTTAATTGAATGAATGATCAGATGTATGTGTCATATGGGCTTTGGATTGATTTTGGGCTTTTTGAAATCATTTTGGATGGGCTTTTAAAGTGGTTTAAGAAAGTGGGCCTTTGGATTTAAAGTAAATTTAGGATGAAAATTTTGTAAAGGGTTGTGCCAAATAAATGTTGCTATTAGTTTTGACATGTGTCATGAGTGGTTTGAAACAAGTTTAAAGTGATTTTGAATTGAATTTGGTTGAATTTGGGCATTTTTGGTAGAGGGGCCAAGGTGGGCAAAATTTGGCTAACTTGCGCTAAGGTTTGGCTAAGGTTGGATTTGATGTAAAGTTAATATTGGGAAATGTTTATGGGAGTGTTACAAAGAGTTTTCAATTTTGTTTGGGCTCAAATTTTGGGATTTGGGCCCATTTGGGTTAGGTTTTGGGCTTAGGTCAATTTAAGAGATTTTGGTTTTGGGTTAGGTTTGGGTGGATTTTAGGTTCAAATTCTAGGCAAATCAAGTTATTTGTTTATGGGGATGTTAGGAAGGCCTTAGAAAAGATTTGGGGCCAATTGGAGTTGAATTGGGTTGGTTTGGGTTAGGTTTAGGTCATGTGTCAAAATTGGGCCTTAGGCTTCAAATTGAAATTAGGCTCAAATGTCAATCAAATTGGACTTGGATTTGGTCTAAACTAATATTAGGGATATTGACTTGAAGTTTAGAATTGAATTGGGCCAGAATTGAGGTCAATTGGGGTGGTTTGGTTTGACATTTGGTTCACTTGGGTTAAAAATGGGTCAAATTGGGGGTTTTAGTAAAAGTGGGGTACAGTGGCAAAATTGACCAATGGTGTAGTTGAACAAAATTAAATTGAGAATATTTGGGATTTTTTGGAATTTTCTGGGAATTTTTAGAATTTTTTGGATTTTTGGGGTAAGAGGGTATTTTGGTAATTTTGGGAGGATTTAGGGGTATTTTTGGAAATTTTGGTATTTTTGGCCAAAGATGGTCAATTTGAGTGGTGGGAAGTGTTTAGGATTGATTTTGTGGGATCTTAGGTAATTTAGGTAATTTTGCAAATTTTGGGTCATTACAATGGTATTTGGTAGGTTTGGTGGGTCTGGGGCCCTGAGGGTCAAAAATTAAAATTTTGAAAAAAGGAAGATTGATCAAGTGTGAGTGAAATGGAATCACTTTGGTTGATCCATGAAGCCATATCAAGCTCATATGAGCCATGAGAGGACTCATTTGGGGCATTCACTATGTTGTTCCTAACCCTTTTAGCCAGGGGCTTAGGGGTTAAGGACCATCCATATGAATTACCTACATGAGTCAGCAAGTCAAGTTGGGTGAGAGTGTGGTTTTAGGATTTAGAATGTGTGTGAGAGTGTAGTGTATGTGCAAGTCAACCCTCACCAGACCAGGCCACCCAGGGTATTCCTAAGGCCAAAAAGTTCTATAGGGAACTCATCCTTTAAACCTTCACATTTGATTTCAACCCTCTAAGGTGATTAGGGGTCTACAATCAAGCTTGTGGGGTTTCCAGGGAGTTAAGAAGTAGTTTGAATTTCTAAAGGGTGGGTTCCATTTATAGTCCTCTAATATTAGTAGAAGGAAAAGCCTAAGGCTAGATCCTAATTGCTAAAGAGAGAAGCAAAAGACCTCATCAAAAATGAGGTCAACAAATGGATCCCCAATAGGTGTGGTGTGCTAACCAAGCACACCGCGCGTATTGGCATTGACCGAAGAGATCAACAAAAGTAACACAAATGTCCAAGTGACAAACTTAGGACGAAGTAGAAGAATTTCCACTGGGGAGTATCGAGTATATTTCTAAAACTGGAGATTCCTAAACTCTCATTGGGGAATGGAAAAGGATGTGAACTCCAAATCATAAGATCTGTGGAATTTGATTTAGATTTCAGTTTACTTTTAAATTTTAGGTTTCAATGTGTGAGTTCAGATTTTGATTTGTTCTGAGTCTCAATTTCGATTGAAGTTTTAATTTAAAATCAATTTAAGAAAATTTTTAATTTGAAATTTGGATTTGAAATGAGAATTGAAACCTAGGTTTCAACCTCGGGATTGCGAAGAGAACTGGAATTTAGGTACCAGCCTCGGAGTGAGAATCAGAGTTTAAGTATTGACGGAAAAAAGGATGAGAATCAGAATTTAGGTACTGATCTCGAGAGAGTGAGATTTGAAATTTAAGTATCAAAGATGAAAGAGAATCGAAATTTAAGTATCGATGTCGGATGAGAGTCGGAATTTAGGTACCGACATCGAAGGAAGAGAACTAGAATTTAGGTACTATTCTCAGAAATTTAGAATTGAAATTTAGGTATCAATTCGAAAGAGAATCGAAATTTAGGTATCGATCTCGAATGAGTCAGAATTTAGGTACCGACCTCGAAGGAAGAGAACTGGAATTTAGGTACCAGTCTCGGAAACTTAGAATTGAAATTTAAGTATCAATTCGAAAGAGAATCAAAATTTAGATATTGATCTCGAATGAGAGTCAGAACTTAGGTTCCAACCTCGAAGGAAGAGAACTGGAATTTAGGTACCAGTCTCGGAAATTTAGAATTGAAATTTACGTATCAATTCGAAAGAGAATTGAAATTTAGGTATCGATCTCGAATGAGAATCGGAATTTAGGTACCGACCTCGAAGGAAGAGAACTGGAATTTAGGTACGAGTCTCAGAAATTTAGAATTGAAATTTAGCTATCAATTCGAAAGAGAATCAAAATTTAGGTATCATTCTCAAATGAGTGTCGGAATTAAGGTACCGACCTCGAAGGAAGAGAACTGGAATCTAGGTACCAGTCTTAGAATTTAGAGGATTGAAATTTGGTATCAACCTCGAAAGAGAATCAAAATTTAGGTATCGATCTCGGAAGGAGAGAACTGGAATTTGGTACCAGTCTCGGAATTTAGTGGATTGAAATTTATGTATCAACCTCAAAAGAGAATCGAAATTTAGGTATTGATCTCGGAATGAGAGCTGGAATTTGGTGCCAGTCTCAGAAATTTAAAATTGAAATTTAGGTATCAATTTGAAAGAGAATCGAAATTTAGGTATCGATCTCGAATGAGAGGCTGAATTTAGGTACCGGCCTTGAAGGGAGTGAACTAGAATTTAGGTACCAGTCTTGGAAATTTAGAATTAAAATTTAGGTATCAACTCGAAAGAGAATTGAAATTTTGGTATCAATCTCAAATGAGAGTTAGAATTTAGTTACCGACCTCGAAGGAAGAGAACTGGAATTTAGGTACCAGTCTCAGAATTTAGAGGATTGAAATTTGGTATCAACCTCGAAAGAGAATCGAAATTTAGGTATTGATCTTGGAATGAGAGCTGAAATTTGGTACCAGTCTCATAAATTTAATGAGAAATGGAAACTGGTTCCAATCTAAAATATTTATCTGTATGAAGAGGGACCCAATCCCATGCCATCAGAACCAAATCGAACAAAGTTCGTGGCTCTGTGTCAATAGAACTAGTCGATCCTCTAAGACATAGCAGCAAGAGAATTGAAAGGAGCTGATAAGTGTACCAAGCTGAAAAGACTTGACTTAACATCAAGTCGAAGAGAATATTCAAATTTCAAAAGAGTTTTAAACATATTTCAATTGAGGAAAGAACTGAAAGGTTCGAATCAGAGGATTCGGATCGGAATTCAATTTAAGATTTAGATTTGTTTCGTTTGTCCTTTAACGATCCCATTTTTTATTTTTGTGTTGTTTATTTAGTGTTCATGTGAATTTGAAGTTCATTTTAATATTTCAATTTTTAGGAAAAGTTCTCATTTATTTTCTTTTCTTTTCTGTTCTTCGTTAAAAGTTCATTTAACTCTAATGGTGTTTCCTAGTCAATTTGCACAAAAAGAGGTGAAGGAAAAATATGACGTAGTCGTTTTCATTCCAACTTGCTGAAAATACATCATACAACTTGATCTAATCATGATGACATTTTCCTCAGAAATTTTATGTCTTATACAATCCATGTAAATCCAAAACGGATTGTGTAAGATTCTTGTTGATCCATCCAAAAGTGTCTGTCAACAATCCATGTCTGAATAGTAAGAAACATGGGCAATAGCATCACCTTCCAAGCCACCCTTGGTAGGAATGCCGCATGGATGTGCATTAGAGGTGTGCTATTTCCGATGTAACTCACAGCTCGTAGGGTCGGAGACTCTCCAATTCTAGATCTGGCTGAAAGTGGTAAGGCATTTTTCTGTTGTCCATTCTTTTAAAATTAACTGAGATCCGCTCCACAGGCACTCCTGAAATGCAATGCTTCACAACGTCTGCTCCGTTTCCTTTTAACACCAGGACGGAACCTACCGGTAGTGGTATCTCCACAGGCTCTCGGAACTCACCGGGGCCTGCAATTTGGAGGTTAGATCCAAACATGATGTTGCACTGGTTGACGAGTGATATTGTGCAGAAGGGTCTAACAAAGTCATGATGGTCTATATGCGGAGGTATGCAGTCGCCTTCCTTGTAGATGTTAATAATGCAGCTGTTGGGTATGCAATCTGCAGACAATACCCTCCATGTTATCATCCTTTTCACCATTCTCTTAATGATTCTTGGCATCGGATCCACCTCACTGCGACGGAGTATCCCTGGTGGATTTCCTTTTCTGTCTATGGAAAAATTGTAGCAACATCCGCATTGGATTGTAACTCTTCCTTTTCCTGGCATCCATCTTTGAGGTTCTGAATATGTCTTTTCTCTCAGGCGGCCAGCTCGACCCATTTTCTGTAATTCAAGGATGCAATCTACAATTTGTTATTTCTCATAACCTAATAAAACATCTGTATGCAGCTCGAGGCCTTCCAAGATGTTGACCCTCTTGTTTCCAATTCTTTCAAAGTATTCAATGGTTTTCTTCTCAACTAATTCCATTTTCTCCAGCTCGTATTCTAGGATTATCTGAAGTCCTCGGTGTCTAGTAACATACTGCGGGATGTATGGCTCAACCCCAGCATGTTCTTCTGCATGTCTCAGCTCCTCGGGGATAGTCTCCGTATGGACATCCTCCGGGGTTGCTTTCGCAACAAGACTCTTTGGATCCGGTACATATGCTCGACGTCGAGGTACCGACTCTATTTCTGCTTTTCTTGGTATTTCTTTTATCTGTTCCGACCTTCTTGGAGTTGACTTTCTTCTTTCTGGTTCTTGACGAACAGGTCTCCTTGGAGCATTTGCACTAACGGTATCCACTGTATGTTTATAATGATCTTCGGCTAACTTGGTCAACATTTTGCAAATGCGAAAATTCTTATTTCTTCGCTGGGTAGCAGTGAGAGTAGCTCTCCTTACCCCTTGAATTTCTGCGGGTGCGGCACAGATAAGCCTACCTTATGCTGTGGCGACCATGGACTTAATTTTCTTATCTTCTCAGGTTGTATGCGCGGCGTTTGCTTTTCTTTTCTTGTTGTTGGATTGGTGGCTCGGGCCACCCATTTTCATCACTGTCTGGCTGTGAAGTTCTTCTCGATCAACTGGGATCCAATCATTTTCTTCGTATTGTAAGCCGGCTGGTGTGAAGTGTAAGTCAATCTCTATCACTGCTCCATCCTTCACCCTCTTTTCATCAAGTGATAGACTCACGCCATTTCTAAAGTTTAGAACCAACCGCTTGTTTGACATTTCCCTACGAAAAAAGAGAGGAAAGAATCAGGGGCTGTACTAAGAACAAGAACAATAAGAAAAATAAACACTTAAAAATTCTTATTCACTTCTTTTAAATTTAAAGGAAGTAGGAAGAGATGAGAAAATATCAGGAATGAATGGATTTGAGAGGAAAGGTTGACATTTTATTATTATGATTTCCCATGTTTTCCTTTTAACATTTTCGTTGATGAGATTTTTTTTATCATCCATTTTATTTTGTTTTGGGTTCGGACCCAGTCACAAAGTGATTACTTCACCCGTGTTTCTAGCGATAAGATTCTACTTGAGAGGCTACCCTTTGAAACATCAGGTTGCGTAATACTTCTTTAAATACCGTCCATTGATTGGAAGTATGGGTCGTTCTCCACGGCAATCCACTAGTTGGTAGGAACCTCCCAAGTAGACTGTCTTGACAATGAACGACCCTTCCCATGTTGGTTCAAACTTACCTCCTATCTTGCGGTGTGCAAGAAAAGGTCTTCTGAGAACCAAAACTAAGTCACCGACTTTAAAAGTTCTTGGGCGGACCAGTTTATCATGGGCCTGGATCATCTTGGCCTGATACAGTTCTAAATTCTGCTGTGCTGAAAGTCTTTTCCCTTCCATGCTTTCCAATTCTTCCAGTCGTAGTCTGGCATTTTCTTCTGTAGTGATCTTTTCTGCAAGTGCAATTCGGAGTGACGGAAGCTGAGCTTCCAGGGGTAAGACGACCTCAGACCCGTACACTAAAGCGTAACGCGTAGACTAAGTAGGAGTCCTAAAGTCGTCATGTAGGCACATAAGGCTTCTAACAACTTCTCGTGCCAATTTCTCTTGTTGTCGTCCAAAGTTTTCTTTAAAATTTAAACGAGAGTTTTATTAAAAGCCTCGGCCAAGCTGTTTGCTCTTTGGTAGTAGATTGTTGAGTATCGCCAATCGATCTCCTGTCTTCTTACAAAATTGTTGATCTTTGTACTTTTGAATGCAGACCCATTATCTAAAATGATCCTGCGCGGTACCCTAAAATGGTAGACGACTTGGTTCTTGAAAAACTGTAGCACGTGGTGTGCCTTCACTTCTCTGAGTGGTATAGCTTCTTCCCATTTAGAAAAGTAGTCTGTAGCTGCAAGAATGAAGCGATGTCCTCTTGAAGAAGGCGGTTCTGTCGGACCCACTATATATGTGCCCCAACACTCAAACGGCTACGACCCGATTGTCGGACGTAGCACATTTGGAGGTTGGTGTAGAACAACTCCATGCACTTGGCACTGTTGACAACTTTTGGCAACTTTCATACAGTCGGTCATCATTGAGGGCCAGTAGTACCCTAGTCTTTTAATCTTCATTTTCAATTTCGAACCCTACTGATGAGCGCCACAAGTCCTGAATGTATTTCTTTAACGATTTCACGAGCCTCAGACCCGCTCAGGCATCTTAGACACATCTGATCAAAAGACCTTCTGTATAATGTGTTATTTATTAATGCGTAAGACAGAGTTCTTTTCTTGATGGGCTAACAACTTATCGTCTTGTAAGTTTCCTGTTTGCAAGTAGTCTATTAATGGTTGCCGCCAATCTTCTGTATTTTATGTTACTGCTGCAATTGTTTCTTCTGCTCTTTCTGATTTGTGTATTGTATCCATGTCGAGCTGTGATAGGGCTTGTCGTCTTTGAACTGACACTTCAACTGACTCATCCTGCAAGCAGGAAAATTTCTTTGCAAGGCGAGCTAACGCATCGGTGAGAGCATTTTCTCTTATGGAAATCTTGTAGATTTTTATGTTTGGAATTTTTTTCCAGCAATTTCATGATGTACTGAAAGTACTGCTCGAGTCTTGGATTTAGAATTTTGTACTGTCCGACGACCAGTTGAATGATCAATTGAGAATCTCCATAGATGTTGATGTCCATTATTCCCATCTGAATGGTTAATTCCAGTCTAGTTATGAGGGCTTCGTATTTTGCCTCATTGTTTGTACATGGTTCTGTTAAGTGGTAGGAGTATCTTATCATTCCCCGCTCCAATGTTATAAAGATTAGTCCAATTCCTGCCTTACCGGGCACTATCGTTTGCGATTCTTTATCTTTCTGTGCTGAGGATGCTCCATCGAAGTACAGTTCCCAACGCTGATCATCGGGGTCTTCTAGGCTCATTATCTGCTCGTCTGGCAAGTCATCGTTGAGAGGCGATTCTGCCGGTAAAGGGTGTGCTGCAAGGAAGTCTGCCAGGACTTGTCCCTTTACGGCACGAAGAGGAACGAAAGTTATATCGAATTGCAATAGTATCATTGACCACCTGGCAAGTCTACCGAGAAGCGTTGGTCGGGTCATCAAATATTGTAATGGATTAAACTTCGAAATATGGTTGACCTCATGGGAAAGCATGTAGTGCCTGAGCTTTTGTGCGGCGAAGATCAGGGCCAAATAGTGCTTCTCAATAGGAGGATACTTTACTTTTGTCGGAAATTAACGACGGCTTAGGTAGTAGAGAGCGTTTTCTTTTCCCTCGTCATTGACCTGGGCTAGCAGGGCTCCAAGGGAGTCGTCTAAAGTTGCGGTATAAAGTATCAACGGTCTACATGAGACTGGGGCTTCTAAGACAGGAGGTGTCATTAAATATTGCTTAACGTCCTTGAAAGCCCGCTGGAATTTCTCATCCCAAATGAATTTGGCATCCTTTCTAACTATCGCTGAGAAGGGCTGACACCTACCTGACAAGTTCGAGATAAAGCGTCGAAGATATGCCAACTTCCCTTGAAAGGATCGTAGTTGTTTCAAAGTTTTGGGAGGAGGCATTTCTAAAATAGCTTTAATCTTCTCCGGATCGATTTCAATCACGCGATGTCGGACAACAAATCCTAAGAATTTCCTGGAGGTGACGCCGAAGGCGCATTTCAAGGGATTCATCTTAAGGTTGTATTGTCTTAGTCACTCGAAAACAATTCTCAAATCATACAAGTGATCTTCTTTTAGTTTGCTTTTGATGACCACATCATCCACGTAGCACTCGACTTGGTTGAGAATGAGATCATCAAAAATCTTTGTCATCGCTCTTTATTATGTTGCTCCTATGTTCTTTAGTCTGAATGGCATTACTGTGTAGCAATACACTCTGATCGGCGTTCTGAATGTCGTGAGCTTTTCGTCTTCTGTTGCCATCTTTATCTGGTTGTATCCTGACGATCCATCCATGAAAGAGAAGACTTCATGTGTTAAAGCGATGTCGATTATCAATTCTGGAATTGGTAGTGGGAATTCGTCTTTTGGACATGCTTTATTCAAATCTCTGAAGTCTACGCAGATTCTGATCTGACCATTCTTCTTTCTGACTGGTATCACGTTGGCTAACCAAGTAGGGTATTGTTCATCATGTAAAAATTTAGCGTCTATTAGCTTCTTAACTTCGGCTATTACTTGTTGCTTAATTTCTAGACGCATTATTCTGGGGGCTTGTCTAACTTGAACAACAGTGGGATCTACTCCTAGCATGTGAACTGCAACTTTTGGAGCTAATCCTGGCATTTTGTCGTAGCTCGAAGCAAAATAGTCCTTGAATTCCATTAATACCTTGATTATGTCTTTGGAGTCTTCTTTATTGAGTAAGGAGCTAACAAAAGTAGGCCTAGGCTCTTCGCTATTACCTAAGTTAACTTCCATTAACTCGTTTATTATAGATTTGATTTCTTCCTCGAATTCTGGTGAAGCGTCGCCGATTGGTAGATCCTTAAGATCTTCTGAAGCTTCCAAGCACTCTTTATTAGGTTCGCAAGTGACAACCAAGCAAAATCTCGTATCATCAACTGATCATACTATGCCGAATCCGAGACCATGTTTTGAACTGGGAGGCCGACCGGCATTATTCGATAATTTTTCAAAGTGTTGTGATCGGCCTTTTGTCCACTCTCGAGGTAAGACACCACGTTGAATTAAATTTTGAACATAGGGAGAGTACCACTCAAAAGGTACTTCCATTAATTCAGATGAAGTAACATCTTCAAATTGTACATCTTTCTCAGTATTGGAAGAAGAAGCACCACGGTAAAACTTGATTGGTTTAGTACCACCACCATGCACTTCCTTGACCGCCATACCCTCGAATTTATTAGAATGGATCGGGGTCAGGGTCATAGTATGTACATAATGGTTAATCTTCTCATACATTGATTTATATTCTTCATTCTTTTCATCTTTGAGAGAAATCTTGAGTTGTGGTTCCTTCTGACTTATTGTCGCTGCTTCTTTCTCAATTTCTTCTTCTACTTCTGAACTGTTCTCCCAATCAACATCGATGACCGGTTTCTTCTGTCAAACTGATCCAATGTCTCTTCCACGTCCTCATCCCCGGCCTCGACCTCGGGTGCGAGTTCTAGAGAAATCTTCACCATCTCGCCGTAAGGGAGTGGTGAGTAACTGTTGGACTAGAACTTCAGGTTCTTCATCGTCTCAAATTTCTTTGGCTTCATTTGGTATGGTATTTCTGGAAAAGATTGTTTTCTTTGGAGGCACATAGTAGGCTGCATCTTCATGAATTACAATTCATGAACGGAGAATGGTTGCAAGTCACCTTTGATACACTGTTCTCCTCCATCGTAATACTTTATGCACTGGTGCAGAGACGAAGGTACCATCCAGTTTTCATGGATCCATGGCTGACCCAGTAGAGCGTTGAACGATGTCTCAAAATCAATTATGTGTAATTTTGTGGTTGTCTTTGCTAAATCACCGGTCTTCATTTGTAGTGTTATCGATCCAAGAGCTCTTTCTCCTTTTTGATTGAAGCCTCTTAATAGCATCTTATCCACTTCAAGCTCGCGAGCATCAATTTCTAAATACACTAGCATCCGAAGATTCATTATGTTGATTGATGCTCCTGGATCAACCAACACTCTGGAGAGCGTAAACTTTCAAATAGTGACTGAAATGTATAATGGTCGGTTGTGATCAGCTGTTCCCAGTAATAGATCATTGTCTATGAAGGTAACACCTCGCTGTTCTCTTAACGAGCGAACCTCGTCGAAGGAATTACTGGCCATTTGAGTTAAACAAATCTCTGGATCAAGTAAAGCCTTGATTAGAGCCTCCCTCATCTCCTTTGACAGGAACAGAACATCGTATATGCTTAGTTTGGCTGGTAGCTTCTTAAGATTGGCTAGCACGTTGTAGTCCACTTTATTATCATGTTCCTCTGTTTCTTCCAGACTGGGCAGTTCCTCTGCTGGGGTTGGCTCTTCCTAAGCAACCACCTACTTTCCTTTATCCTTTGGACCCATTCTCGGGGGTAGAACTTTTCCGCTTCTTAGATTGACCTCTGTTATCTCTTCTAAATTTACCGGTGTCTCCTCTTGAATTGGAACAACTGGCTCTTCTGAAGTTGCTTCGGTGCCTGATAGTTCTAATTCTATCGCGATTGGAGCTCCTCGAAATTCACAAATGGACTCGTTGCTTGTTGAGTTTTTGTAGCCTCCTTTGTGAACATCTTCTTCGTCGTGGTCATCGAGGTTAGGTATGATTTGAGAATCGTAATTTGTATTGGAATCGAGATCCAGATTAAGCTGGTTGTCTCTAGTTATGTAATCGTTAGAAACAGTCAAAACGTAGCCAACGCCATAACCCTTATTATTATAAGATTTCACCGGGGCGAGCAGATAATCATACAGAGTCAGGAGTTCGAGGGATTTCTCTCCCGAATCGGAAATAACCATCCTAGGATAAGCAGGCTCTAGTCTACCCTTCGGAGCCTCGGTCTTCTTTTCTTCCACGATCTTCTCCTCCTTCTGGGGCGGTTCTTCAAACACAAGTGATAGTGCCGACTCGACAGGTTTTAAACTCTGAGTTGAAGAGTGTACCGAAGCGGTCTTGATGCGATCCAAAATTTTCTTCGATGACCTTGTCTAGACAGTACTCCATCCATCATCAGTCGTGTACGGGTTTATCGAAACAATGGGATCCGTTGAAATAACATTGACGGAACCTCCTTCCTGGGGTTCCTTCATGTAATCCTTTGGGATCGTTATGTTCCCTCTTCGGAGATTGTCATCAAGCCAACTCTTGAAAGTGATGCAATCCTCTATCTTGTGTCTGAGCATCTGGTGGTAAGGGCAATAGTTTGGATGATCTTACTTATTGACTTCCTCCAGCTTCTTGGGCTCTGGTAGCTAAAAATTCAGTGTCTTCATTAAGCTATAGAACATCTTTGCTATTGCTTCAATTTTGAATGGATATTCTCTATTTGGAAGTTCTCTTAAGGTACGCGAAGAACGAGGCAGTTGTTCATAATGCTGAGGCGACTGATAGCTCGGACGAGGTTGTTGATAGCCCTGCTGAGGTTGCTGATAGCCCTGCTGAGGTTGCTGATAAGTCCGTTGCGGTGGTTGATAACTAGACTGTGGCCGCTCTGACTGTATCTGAACCGGCTGCTTGCCCTTATCTACTGTCGTGACGATTCCAGATTTCTTTTCAAATATTTTCACGGGCTTCTGCTTATCATTCTTGTCCACGAAACTTAACTGCTTTGCCTCTTCTTGCAAGCTCCCGGCCTTGCTAAAGAACTTCTTGAAAGTCTTGATTGTAAATCCTTTAAAGAGAAGTGCTATCTGGCCATGAATACTTTTAAGTAGGATGTCGATTGCATGTTGTTCTTGAAGCTGTGGTTCACACTTCATGCTTAAGTTTCTCCATTGAAGTATGTAATCCACTAAAGTCTCATTCGGCTTTTGTTGCTCCACCACTAGATCACCGATAGTGATGTGGTGCAGAGCCCTGGCAAACCGCATAATGAAGAGATTCTTTAATTCTGAAAAGGTCTTTACTGAACCATTCAGCAATTCTGCATACCAGTCAAAGGCAAATCCTGATAAACTACTGACGAACTGATGAAAGAGTAGAGCGTCACTCCCACCAGCATTGCAGCAACTAGCACAAAAATGTGTGACATGCTGCTGAGGGTTTCCCGTCCCATCAAAATTCTTAAACAGAGGTGGTACGAAGCCTTTCGAGTATTGAACTGCATCGAACTCTTCAGGGTAAAGTCTACATGTCTGAATAGATGCTCTACTCTTAGATTGTGCTAGGGATTCTCGCACCTACTGTTCTACCATGCTCTTAATGTCCTTTTGTGGAATCATGCTTTGTGCAGGATCTTTCTTTAGTTGTTCATCTCCGTTGACGGATGTGATCTCTTTTCCTCCATCTTCAATATGGATAATTTCTGGGGGTGTGTCTTTCTGAGGTTGTACCTGACTCTGGAGAGTGGCTAAGGTAGCAGCCATCTATTCCATCCTCTTTGTCATTTGGGAAATTGTGTCATCTCTTTCCCGAAGCTGTGCCCTCATCACTTCCGGTTCATCTCTTTCTGCAGCTGCTGGAGCACCTTGTGAAGCGGATGATGCTCACGTCTCAACCATGTTGATCTCGGCATACTCCTCATCCATGAACTCTGATGAGTCAACTTCATCCTCTAGTTTTTCTTCTCTTTCTTTTGCTAACCGTCGGATGTCGGTCCTTAACTTGTCCATGGCATCCTCTAGTGGCCTTTTCCACACGGTCTTGCAGTTTTCTCGTGACGGTTGTTGAACTTCCTTTACGGGAGTCCCCGTTATGGCAGTAGCACTTTCTTCTGATTCAAGTCTCCTGACCAGACTTTTCTTCTCAGAACATTATTTTAGTCTTAGCTCGCCGGTAGTAGGTCGCCATACCATCCTTCTCGCAGCCGGAAGCCTAGGACCGGATGATCTGTCGGCTATATGCTGGAAGGTGGTATCCTCCCTAATTTGTAGACCCGATACAACAACGGGTGAACTGGCTTTTATCTTCTTCTTTTGTTTCTCTGTGGCAGCAACAGGCTCTATTCGCAGTCCGAGGCGGGATTTAGCTGACACTCGTCCTATCCTTCTTAATATTTCTGACACAGGGCATCTTTCTTTCTTTACTAATCTTTCTATCACAGCTTGCAGTCGAGCAAATGGTGTAATCTTATCCCTTTTCCTTTTGTAACTGCTGTAGTACCCAGATCGGGGTAATGCAGAGGCGATCCTACAGACATCCTCTTCATCTGATGCGGCAGAGAGAGGATGAAACCTGCTCCCATCCAACAAAGGTATATACTCAGGCAGTTATTCTCTTTCCTCAGGGATTTCTTCTAAAAAAGCAACTTCAGCAGCTCTGGCTTTCTCGATCTTGGCGATCTTTCTGCTTCTATTTCTCCTTTGAGTCCAAGTTAGGGGTGGAAACAGATGGTATTGTAGCAAAATCTGTACCCTCCACGGTGACAGGCTCATCACAAACTTGGATTTCCTTCCCCTTCAGTTTGGCAGAAGTCGGAGTAGGTGTAGAGATGACTAGACTGGTGGGGGTAGAGACAACAGTCCTCCTACAAACAGTAGTACTCCTTTCAACTAGAATCCTTTGCAGGGGAGGGAATTCTTGAGTCAATTTCATGTTGAACTCAATCACAGGTTTCTCAGTTTCTGACACTTTGTCCATTAGTGTGAAGAGAGTGACATCAGCAAACTTGACATCTGTGTTGCTGAATCCTTGTCCAAAACGGATGATTCCATTATCGGGCAGCTCATCCTTGTAAACGGCGAAGTCCATTCCATTGGTGAAGGAGAAGATTAACTTTGGGGTGGTCATTTTATGCAGGGCAGATTCTGAATGTCAGTCCCGAATTATGCTTCCTTTGGTTTTAAAGTTTAGGATGAAAAAGAAAGAGTCCGAACACATTTTCGTTTACCATAGTGTATTTGTGATTTTTAAAAGAGATTTTTTATTAGAAGGTTGTTTATTAGCGGGTTCGTTCGTTAGAAAAAAAAACGATTAAAGGAAAAAGGTTATAGAAAAGGTAAAGGGCCCGATTTAGAATTGGAAAGGAAGAGAAAGTCCTATGCAAGACTTCTCGACTCGAAGGACCGCTCCTAAACTAACACCTATTGGGGGTCCACCCCACCTCGGAAAAGAGGTAGAAGGATTTTGGAACCTCTCCGTTTAGGGGTGTCTAAACAGTGGCTCCTAAATCTGAGAGGAGTTGGCTATACTCGTTCAAGACAGAAATGAACGGGGTATTCCAACCGAAGAATGGTAGTTTGCTCCACTAGGGAATGGATACACAACCAATTTTTGAAAGCAAAACCATCAAATCAAAATGGAGAGAGGAACTATTCCCCAGCGGAGTCGCCAGAAGTTGTCGGCATATTTTTTGGTTGAGTGTTAAATTTTGAAAAGGAGGTCGCCTACAGAAGTTGTCGGCAAATTTCATATTTTAAATTTAATTTAATTATATATATAATTTGGAAAGTAGTATTTGATTTTGAAAATAATTTTTTAAATTTGAATATTTTAAGATATGAAATCAAACCGATCCCACATCCCAAATAGTTTATATAAACGAGCACCGCATCACAAATCGTGTATCTATCCCGAAGAATAGACACACTGCTTGATGATGGGGCTCGATTAAATAAATTAGGAGATTTGTGACATCCATTTGGTCTGCGAACCAATTTTATAAGCCGACAAGTTTCCCTGCTTAATATAAATGAATTAGGTAGGGTTTATATTACCTGGGTTCTTAAAGTTCCCTATAAGGGCAAGCCCCTATAGTTAATTACATCTTAAATGATGGGAATCATTTAAGAAAACTCTCGATAATGATTAGTGGTTTTGCTCTCAAGAATTTCAAAGTTTAAGGTTTTCAAAGGATTAAATTTTGGAATTTCAATAGGGAATGGATCAAATTTGGAACAGTTAATTTCAGGAGTCCAAAGGAAGAAAATTAGGAGAAGTTGAGGATCCAAGAAGAATCAATTTAGGAATTTATTTAATATTGCAATCCTGCCAATTTTAATTAATTAGGACTTATATTTGTATGACATGATCATACAAATAACCTGGAACATATGAGGGTTTATGTCGTACCGAACGACTACTTCGGAGTCCTTAGACCGGTTAGGGCTTAATTTACATGACATGATCATGCAATTGTCTAACGAAGAGCTGAGGATTTATGTTGCACTAGGAAAACTACCTCGAAGTCCTATGGCTTGGTTATTTAAAACTAAGAAAGTTATGCTGAAGTAGATTCGAGTTTTGCTGATGACGATGGCCGAGCTGCCCACCATGCTCCGAGCTCCTTGTTATTGTAGAGGTTTAGTTTTAGGAGTCATAAATCAGGAGATGAGATAAGTGTTATGGTTTAGAGAAAATCTTAAAATCTAAGTGTTTTTAATATTTTAATTAAAACAAATCTTAAACTTATTTAAACGGAACCGATGAAGATCCCACGGTTCCGTCATCCCGACACCGTTATTTTCATCGAATTCACTTAGTCTAGATGAATTTGCTAAACTCAACTGAATGAGTTCCACACTTTCATTTAGACCCTGGGAAATCCCGTTAGCAACACGTGGGTTACATCATCCGAGGTATTCCTAATCATTCAACGAGACGTTTTAATTTAGTTGCAATTGTAGTTTTGTTGTTCTGTTTGTGATTAAATTTTGAGTTATTTTATATTTTGGAATGTTGTGGTGGTGAATTTTATCTTGTAATGACTTTTAATTTTGTTTTGGTTTCAGTTCAGGGACTATCCTAAAGGTTTTGGTTTTCATGCAACAGTCTTATTTATCATGCAAGAAAAAGTAAAGCGCAATGCATGTAAGTAAATTGCGATAAAGTAAATTGCAATAAAATAAAAGCGTACCTGGAGGGTCTTCCCGTCTTTCCAAGCTACTCTTAAAACACATGTTAGAGCATTTAAACATATTTTGCAACAAATACCTAGGTAAAGCTAAGGGAAAGGGTTTCGGTTGTCTACCAAATTCCTAATCCTATAACTAGTCATCTCCTGTGAGGTCTAGGTTCTTGGTTTTATTTAAGGATGATTTTCTTCATCAAAGAGCAATTAGATTCAATTGTTCTTCTAAAACATCCTGTCATATTGAGGAAGTGCTTAGGACGAGTCCTAAACATCTTTTCAATACTTCATGGATTATTTTGAGTCCAAGTAAATTTAATTGCACAGGTGAATTAATCATCTGGGATTTTAGTTAAACTTTTTCTCTTGCTCAGTGAAATTGGGTATTTGATTACCTGATGAATGAAGTGACATCTCACTTAATACTCTATTTAAGAGTTGTAATAACTAAAGCCTTTAAGGGCAAGTTGGTTTATTTAGAATTTTAATCATCCTTAATTTAAAGTTTGAGTCAATGATTTAAAGTGATTTAATTTAATTATGAGGTTTTAATTAATAATTTTTAAGTTTAGAATAGTTTTCAAATTATTTTAGATTTAAGTTAAATCTTTACTCTTTCAATTATCTTAGTATTTCAGATTGATGTTCATGTTTTAAATTTACTTAGATAAAAAGAGGTATTGAAATTATTTTAGGTTTAAGTTAAATCTTTACTCTTAACGATTTTATTTAGGTTTGTTATTAAGTGATTTTAATTTAATTTAATTTAATTTAATTTGATTTTAATTTAATTTAATTTAATTTAATTTAATTTAATTTAAAGTTAATTTTAATTTTAGTTTAATTTTAATTATAATTTAATTTTAATTTAATTTAATTTAATTTAATTTAATTTAATTTTAATTTTTGTTTCAATATTTTAAATTTAATTTAATTTAATTGTTATGGTGTTAATTTAATTTAATTTAAACTTTGACTTGACTTAATTTAATTTAATTTAATTTAACTCCAAGATTTTAAATTTGATTTTTAATTATTAGACAATTTAACATTTTAAGCTTTAATTCATTTAGGGTTATCTTCTTTTAAATTTTAATTTATTGAATTTGGATTATTATTTTAATTTTTAATTAAGAACTAAATATTATTGAAGTGACTTATTTATGGATTTTTAAATTAAAGAATGAATATCCTCTTAATAATATCCCTATTTTAATAATCCAAATTTTAAATATATTCTTTCCAAAATTTAAATTTTTTAATTAATTAATGTTTCATTTTGATATTTTCAAAGTGTTTAATGGGTTTCTACCCCTTAATTTCCCTAAGTTTCAATCATCCAAGAGAAAGTTAAGATCAAATTTTTTACCCTCCATTTTTATTAAACCTAAAGTTTTAATTAAGGGTTAAAATTTGAATTACCTTTATGCCCTTTCAGGCTTATTTATTTCATAACTCACTAAATTGAGCTCAAATGAATTTAAAATTTTTATGTCACTTTACTCACATGTCAATTAAGACATTCGAGGAGAAAATATGATTTTTCTGACTTTAATTTATTTATATAATTATTTTTAGTAGAAAATAGGGGTTTCCAAAGAAAATTTAACAACATGACCAAGGTAAAGTTTCTGTCTTTAAGAAAATTATGGAATGTTTCTAATGACTAGAGGACCACTTAGACCAATTTTTGTGATTTTTTAAGTTATTTTTTATTTATTATAATTATTTTGAGTTTTAGAGTATTAATTAATTTTAAAATAAAATAAAAATTGAAAGATAGATTTTATATTTTTCCTAAATTTCTCTAACCTTAAGGAGTCCAGAGAAACAAATTTTCTAATTTTCTAATTTTTCTTTGATTTATTAGAATTATGTTTGTGAAGAAGATTGAAAATTCATTTTTTAATATTAAAAATTACATTAAGCCTTTAAAATTCAATATCTTATCCTAGGAACTTAGGAAAAATATTTAGTACGTTCCTAAGTGATTAGGAGTCAAAATGAGACATTTTCTTGATTTTTAATATTTTTGTGATTTTTATTATTTTTTTAATTATTAAAATATTAAAATATTGTGAAAAATCAACTTTTTTAGAAAATTCCAATTTTAATTTTCCTGAACTCCCTTGGTATCAGAGAAACTCCAAATCCATTTTTGTGAATTTTTGAAAAGTATTTTTTGAGTTATGAGTTTTTAAAGTTCTATTTTGCTTATGAGGCTTAATCAATCTAATTGGTGGGGTTAATCAAGTCCAATTCATTTAAAAATTTTATGTAAGGTTCCTCTGACCCTAAAGAGTAATGGAGAATTGATTTCACATCAATTTGATGTGTGGTTAACCCTAATTAATTCAAATTCAATTTTGGGACTTTAGGCCAATTAGGGTTATTATGAATGAATTAACTCAAAATATATTTTTCATAGGGTCTTCTGGTCCTAAGAAACATCACCAAATTTTCCTAGAATTTATTTTACAACATGCTAATTATTGGAATTAAAATACCTAAAACAGTGACATGAACTTGAAAAATCAATAACATTTCACAGAGATGGCCTCTGACCTTGAAATAGTCAAGGAATGTTCCTAAGATCAGAGGATTCAAAAGCCTATGGTCTCATTCCATGGTGAATTGTTTATGCAAATGGAGAATCAAGACATTGGAAAGAGTAAATAAATTATTAAAAATAAAATACTCATCTAATTAACTTAATTTCTTTTCCACATTATTCTTCTCTGTTCACTGAGCAAAATGATATTTTTATTTTATTTTTTTGATTTTTCTATGCAAAGAAATGAATTTTTGAAGTTCTGGTTTTTAAATAATTCAAAAATAACCTAATTCCTTATTTATTCGACTCGGCGTCGCGTCAACCTACGGCGGATCGAAAGCGCACGCGTTGCTCTGTGATTCGGCGCCGCCATCTGACTCAGCCCTCTTGGGCCCCGCAGTTCACATAAAATTCTGCTGTCCGGCTTGATCTCAACCGTCCGCTCGATACACACGCGATCCAACGGCTCCTGGTCATCGTCTACGACTGGTGTGCACCCGTGATCGTCCACTCTCAAATCCTAATATCTCTCTCGATTCTCAATGGATTTTCGAGTTCTTATACTCTATCGATTCGTCTTGAAGAGAGGAAAACATCCATACGGTTTATAAGCTATGAAATTAACCCAAAAAAATGGAGAATTGCTGGAAGCTCGGGAGGAAGAATTAGTTCGTACCTTTGCTCAGAGAAGTGAAGCTTCGATCTGAGGGTAGTGTTACCTTCGATTGAGTCCAAGCAAGCTTCAGATGAAGTCTCTGGCTCTGGGGAGTTGTCTGAGTATGAATGTGACCAAGGCCGATCACAAATCTTGGAGGTTGGAAGTAATGGCTGGCCTGGTGAGGGGGCTTTTACTAGGGAACTTCTCCTCCTGGTCTGGTGAAGGTGTAGGGTCAATCAATTTGAAGATTGGCCCACTGTGGGTAAGTGTCCTATTTTTTGGGTGGATTTTCAACTCAGAAATTGAGCTCTGTTAATGGGGTTCAGGGCAAAGGAACACTGGGGATCAACTGCTCTGGGTTAGGAGAAGGTCCTGGAGCAATTTTGACAGAGTTTCCTTAAGGTCTGGTTCATCACCTTGTTTGGCCGAGAGGTAAGTGGGTTTAAATAGAGGTGGTTGGAGGGCTTCCCAGGGCAATTGGAGGTTTGGATCAACTGCTCAGGGCAAGGGAAGAACAGCTGCAATGGCCATTTAGGTTGTGACAAGTCAGCTAGTTCAAATTGGATTTTTGATTCAAATCAAGCCTCTCGGCCAGGTGGTTTCCGGTGGCTATGGAGGCTGGCCGGCCAGGCATGGGTCACCCTCAGGGCCAGGGAGGTCAGTGCTTGAGTTTGGTGCCAACAATTGGCTTTGGACATGTGTAAAGGAGTTGGATTGAAATAGCATGGGTTCAAATGGGTTAACCCAGGGTTTTGGGCTTGGTGCACCACCCAAGGCCTGGATTTAGGCTGACAAGGCTCGTTTGGGTCAGCCAAGAGGAAATGGTATAGTCTCCATCAAGGATTAGGTGGCTAACTTGGTTTAGTGTGTATCATGGCTGAGGTTAAAAAAGCTTATGGAAGGCTTAAGAAAGGGGCCCCTCCATTTGCCATAAATGACATGGTGAGGTGTCAAAACTTTCATGGCTTCATATGGCTTGCAAATGGCTCACATTTGGCTTACATTTAGCTTGGAAAAGGTTGGCTTGTTTCATGAAAAGGGTTTTAAGGATTTTTGGTATTTAGGGGTAATTTGGCACATGGCTTAGTTCAGAAAAATTCAATGATGAATTTGAAACATAGGGAGTGATTTAATTGAATGAATGATGAGATGTAAGTGTCATGTGGGCTTTGGATTGATTTTGGGCTTTTTGAAATCATTTTGGATGGGCTTTTGAAGTGGTTTAAGGAAGTGGGCTTTTGGATTTAAAGTAAATTTAGGATGAAAATTTTGTAAAGGGTTGTGCCAAATAAATTTTGCAATTGGTTTAGGCATGTGTCTTGAGTGGTTTGAAATAAGTTTAAAGTGATTTTGAATTGAATTGGTTTGAATTTAGGCTTTTTTGGTAAAGGGGCCAAGGTGGGCCAAATTGGGCTAACTTGGGCTATGGTTGGGCTAAGGTTGGATTTGATGTAAAATTAATGTTAGTAAATGTTTATGGGAGTGTTACAAACATTTTTCAATTATGGTTGGGCTCTAATTTTGGGATTTGTGCCCATTTGGGTTAGGTTTGGGCTTAGGTCAATTTAAGGGATTTTGGTTTTGGGTTAGGTTTGGGTGGAGTTTAGGTTCAAATTTTGGGCAAATCAAGTTAGTGTTTTGTTTATGGGGATGTTAGGAAGGCCGTAGAAAATATTTGGGGCCAATTGGAGTTGAATTGGGTTGGTTTGGGCTAGGTTTAGGTCATGGGTCAAAATTGGGCCTTAGGCTTCAAATTGAAATTGGGCTCAAATGTCAATCAAATTGGACTTGTATTTGGTCTAAATTGATATTGGGGATATTAAATTGAAGTTTAGAATTGAATTGGACCAGAATTGAGGTTAATTGGGGTGGTTTGGTTTGACATTGTGTTCACTTGGGTTAAAAATGACTTAAATTGGGGGTTTTGGGAAAAGTGGTGTATATTGACAAAATTGGCCCATGGTGCAGTTGAAAAAAATGAAATTAGAAATATTTTGGATTTTCTAGAATTTTCTGGAAATTTTTAGAATTTTTTGGATTTTTGGGGTAAGAGGTTTTTTGGTAATTTTTGGAGGGTTTAGGGGTATTTTTGGAAATTTTGGTATTTTTGGCCAAAGATGGTCAATTTGAGTGGTGGGAAGTGTTTAGGATTGATTTTTAGGGATCTTGGGTAATTTAGTTAATTAAGTAAATTTTGGGTCATTTCAAGGGTATTGGGTAGGTTTCGTGAGTCCGGGGCCCCGGGGGTCAAAAATTGAAATTTTGAAAAAAGGAAGATTGATCATGTGTTAGTGAAATGGAATCACTTTGGTTGAGCCATGAAGCCATGAAGCCATATCAAGCCCATATGAGCCATGAGAGGACTCATTTGGGGCATTCACTATGTTGTTCCTAACCCTCTTAGCCAAGTGCTGAAGGGTTAAGGACCATCCATATGAATTACCTACATGAGTCAGGAGGTTAAGTTGGGTTAGAGTGTGGTTTTAGGACTTGGAATGTGTGTGAGAGTTTAGTGTATGTGCAAGTCAACCCTCACAAGACCAGGCCACCCAGGGTATTCCTAAAGCCAAAAAGTCCTATAGGGAACTCATCCTTTAAACCTCCACATTTGATTTCAACCCTCTAGGTGATTAGGGGTCTACAATCAAGCTTGTGGGGTTTGCATGGAGTTAAAACGTAGTTTGAATTTCTAAAGGGTGGGTTCCATTTCTAGTCCTCTAAGATGAGTCAAAAGAAAAGACTAAGGCTAGAGCCTAAGTACTAAAGAGAGAAGAAAAATACCTCATCAAAAATGAGGTCAACAGAAGTTTATCTCAAAGAGAAGTTTTTACAACCACGGTGGAAGGATTGAAGATATGATCGTTGCACTCAACTGGCAATGATTTTGTTATTTCACTGTTGTTGCTGTTATCCCTATCGTCAAAGAGTTTTAAACAAATTTTTTGGATGCCTTAATGCGATTACACTGGATTATCTCCATTTGAGGGAGATCTAGAGATTATTATTGCGTACTGACTGATGGTACTGGAGCCTGGAAGATCAGGAATGAAAAACGGGTAAAGTTTTCATATTCTAAGCTAAATGGTATTTCTAAGGCATGGCATTACTTTATTTCTGCTCGCCTCCTTCCATCCAACCATTTGAGTGAGGTTATCAAGGACAGAGCTATCCTCAACTACTGCATACAAGAGAGGAAGCCGATTGATGTTGGGAGTACTATTAATGATTCTGTAGAAGCCACTGCTCATTCTAGCACTTCTGTGAGACTGGAATTTTCATCTTTGATTTATTCTTTGTGCGAGAATGCTGGAGTTGTTGCTAAGCTTTCAGAGGAGAAGCTCAAGTTTACAAAGCCCATTGGACGAGAAAGTGTGAGTATTTATGATCGACTCTGAGGTAAGAGTTCTACCATACCCTCTAGTTCATTACCTACTTCTGGTAGACCTTCTACTTTTGGGCCTTCTACTTCTGCTGCTGAGCCACCATCTAGTTTTTGGGAGAATATGCATGAGAAATTTAAAGAGCACCAGAATATGTTAATTTTGACCCAGTGTAGAGTCGATACTATAGATTTGAAATTGGATCATCTTTCTGAGTACACCTAAAGGAAGAGTGATTATGATGCTGAGTATTTCGAGCCTCTTGTTAAATTCCTGAATGGTGACCATTATGTTCAGTTCCCAACCTGCCCTTTATTCTCACCATTTGATATCCAGAACAGGAATGTAGACTTTTCCTTTGATGAAGACGAGGATAAGGAGACTGCTAGTGATGATTAGATTTTTAGGATTGTGTATCTATGTTGTTTATGTGTAGTGTTAGTTTTGTATGTGTGCGATGATTTTTTGATTTTAAGTTTGATGCATTGTTCTGAGACACTTATTGATGTATTAATTGTTGGATTGCTAAAATTTAATTCTGTTATGAGATGTTTTATTTCTATGTTAGTGTAGTGATTAGAACACACGTTTAGTTTATTTATTTTCACTAAAAATAAATATAAAATAAATATATAAAATAAAATAAATACAAATATATATATATAACTTTTTGTAGAAATAGATCCTGCTTATTAAAATTTTTCTATATATGCTTATACCTTTCTTTTATATTCTTAAAAAGCATGTGTAGAAATTAAATTTTCCTTTCTTGATTATTTTTCATATACTTAGATGCTTAGATAAATTCCTGGTAGAAATATGTTATTCTTTCTTTCATACTTTAGAAATTTTCATGATTATTGTTTATACCAAAACTGAAGTTCGGGGGAAGGGAAAATTCTTTGAAATTTAAATATTATTTGTTTTTAATGTACTAATATTTTCTTTAAAAATATTAACATAACATAACGAATAAAAAAATCTATTTAAGATTACTTAAATTTTTGAATTTATAAATAATTTTGTAAACTTAACTAAAATTTCAATAATTTTTATTGATTTTAAGAATAGAACTATTTAACATAAATAATAATAAGATTAAAAAGTTTTTCATTTATAGTAAATAGAATTGTATTTTTGAAATACTAAGGAATCAAGATTATTACTTGAAAAAGAAAAGATTAAAATAATTTTTGAAAAATACTTATGTCATATTTATTAAGTAGAAATGTATAAGTTTTTAAATACAAGTTAAGGATAGTGAAGTTCAAAATCATTAACAAGCTTTCCAGATATAGTAATCCTCACAAATTATAAAAAAATAAGATAAAAGAGCAAAAAAAAAAAAAGAAATGTGAGGAGAAGCTTGAGGAAAGCCTAATAAAAAAATGGCTTCACTTGAATTATTTTATAAGAAGAAAACTAATTACATTTTTTAACTTAATTTTTAGGTACATGCATCTGTACTTGAAAAGTTTTTCATGAAAGTATTTTTCTTGTAAATACTCTATGTGACCTTAATATGATAAATTATAATTATTCTTGAAATAAAAGAAAAATTTAATGTCTTATAATTTGGTAGTTAAATATTCTTTAAATTCTTAAAATTAAAATTAATAACTGAAATTTGGTTAAAGATTTGCTAAAGCATTTATAAAATTAAAAATTTAAAAAAATCTTAAATATTTAAACTTCATTCCAGATGTTGTATATTTTATGTAATTAAAAGAGTTACTTGAGCATAAGTAACGTTTAAGTTTGGGGGAATTTGATCCACTTAAAAAGTACCTATTTTTATGCCTTGTTTATGATTCAAATTTTAAGGATATTATGCTTTAATGAAAGGTATTTATATGTTTTTGGATGTAGGTGTGTTGACCTCATTTTTGATGAGGTCTTCTCTTCTTCTTTTTAGTACTTAGGATCTAGCCTTAGGCTTTTCCTTTGACTATCTTAGAGGACTAGAATTGGGACCCACCCTCTAGAATTTCAAACCATTTCTTAACTCCTCGCAAACTCCACAAACTTGACCGTAGACCCCTAATCACCTAGAGGGTTGAAATCAAATGTGGAAGTTTAAAGGATGAGTTCCTATGGGACTCTTTGGCCTTAGGACCGCTTCGGGTGGCTCGGTCGCAGTGAAGGGGCTGATTTACACACACACTACACTCATACACTTTAACACACCTCCTATAACCACTCCCATACCTAACTTGACCTCCTGACTTATGTAGGTGATTCACATGGATGGTCCTTAACCCCTAAGCCCTTGGCTAAGAGGGTTAGGAACAACATAGTGAATGCCTCAAATGAGTCCCTTCATGGCTCATGTGGGCTTGATGTGGCTTCATGGCTCAACCAAAATGATTTCATTCCACTCAAGTTTACCCAATCTTCAATTTCCTAAATTTTTAATTTTTGACCCCCGGGACCCTACACCCGCTTAGCCTACCCAAAACCCTTGAAACTACCCAAATTTCTCAAAAATTTCCAAATCACCCAAGAATCCTCAAAATCAATCCCAAATATTTCCACATCACTTAAATTGATTATCTATACCCAAAAATACCAAAAATTCCAAAAATACCTCCCAATACCCTCCAAATACCCAAAATACCCCTCTTAACCCAAAATCCCAAAAATTCAGAAAATTCCCAGAAAATTCCAGAAAATCCCAAATATTCCCAATTTCATTTTGTTCAACTACACCATGGGCCAATTTTGTCAATTAACCCTACTTTTGTCAAACCCCCAATTTGACCCATTTTAACCCAAAGTGAACCCAATGTCAAACCAAACCTATCCAATTGACCCAAATTCTGGTCCAATTCAATTCTAAACTTCAAATCAACATTCCCAACACCAATATAGACCAAATCCAAGTCCAATTTGATTGACATTTGGATCCAATTTCACTTTTGGCCTTAAAGCCCAATTTGGACCGATGACCCAAACCTAACCCAAACTCACCCAATTCAACTCCAATTAACCCCAAATCTTTGCTAAATCCTCCTTAGAATCCCCATAAGCAAAACACTAACATGATTTGCCCAAAATTTTGACCCAAATCCCACTCAAATTCAACCCAAAGCTAAAAGGCCCATTTTTGACCTAAACCCAAACCTAACCCAAATGAGCCCAAACCCCAAAATCAAAGCCCAATCAAAGTCAAAACCTCTTTGAAACACTCCCATAAACATTTCCCAACATTAATTTTACATCAATTTCAACCTAGCCCAACATTGGCCCAACTTGGCCCACTTGGACCTATATTGACCCATTCACCAAAAGAACCCAAATTCAACCCAATCCAAACCCAAATCACCCCCAATTTGCTTCAAGTCACTCATGACACATCTATGAGCTAAACCCAACAATTATATGGCCCAATCCTTTACCAAAATTTTATCCCAAATTCCAATTTAAAATTCAAAAGCCCATTTTCCTAAACCATTTTAAAAGCCCATCTAAAACCATTTCAAAAAAGCCCAAAATCCACCCTAAAGCCCACATGACATCTCCATTTGCCATCCACTTAATTAAAGCCATTACCTAAGTCCTAAATTCATCATCAAATGATTCCGAATCAAGCCTCATGCCAAATCACCCCTAAATATCAAAATTTTTCTTACATCCATTTCCATGAAATTGACTCCACTTTTCCCAAGCCAAAGGTGAGCCATGCAAGCCATGGACAAGCCACATGAGGCCATGGAAGGCTTGACATGTGATCAAGCCACTAATGGCAAAAGGAGGAGCCTCTTTTAAGCCCCCTTAAAAAGGTTTTAACCCTTTTAATGCTTCACCTTAATCCATGTTTAATCAAAATATTCATGGATGGTGACTTCTCCACCCTTTCCTAGCTGACCCATCTGATCTTCCCTCAGCCCAAATCAGCCATGGGGAGGTGAACCAAGCCCATAAGGTGGGTTGACCCATTTGGACCCAAAATGAGCTCATCCCCCATTCCATTTCAATTCAATTCCTTTACACATGTCCATGGCCGATTGATCGCACAAACCTCCAGCCTCGACCTCCACGACCTCGAGGGTGACCCGACCTGGCCGGCCGGCCACCACAGCCGCCGGAAACCACCAGCCGAGAGCTCACATGTGAGCCAACTTTGGAATTCTCCCTTGCTGAGCTGCCCCATCCCCAGTAGCCATTGTGGCTGTTCTGCCCTTAACCTAAGCAGCTGATCCCAAGCCTTAACTCTCCCTGGGATGCCCTCCACCCTCTCCTATTTAAACACCACGCCTCTCGGCCATGAGAGGTGCTGAAACAAACCTTAAAGAAACTCTGCCAAAATTGTTCCAGACTCCTCCCCATACACAGAGCACTTGATCCCCACCGAGATCACCCTCGCCATTTCTTCTCTGTGAGCTCGATTTCGGAGTTGAAATCTAGGCCCAAAACCAGGACACTTCTCCACAAAGAGCCAATCCCCAAATTGATTGGTTCTACACCTTCACCGGACCAAGGAAGGTGTCCACCAGCAAAAGCCCCATCTCCGAAGCCACCCGGTTGCTCCAGCCTCCAATCCTTGTGATCGGGCTTGGTCGAAATCCCACCTAGACAATTCACCAGACCAGGAGACTTCATCTGGAGCTTGCTGGGATCCAATCAAAGGTGCAACAACCCTCAGATCGAAGCCACACTTCTCTGAGCAAAGGTATGAGCTAATTCTTCATCCCGAACTTCTGGAGGTTCTCCATTTCAAATGCTTTAATTTCAATGCATGATCACCGTATAGATGTGTTCGTCTCTTCAAGACGAATCCATAGAGCATAAGAACATGAAAAGCCATTGAGTATCGAGTGAGATATTAGGGATTTAGTGTGGACGACTCTCGGGTGAGGACACTTGAGGACGATGAACGGATGCCGTCCATTCAATAAACGCGCGGACGGACGGCTCAGATGGCGTCGGACCAGGAGACGGTACGAGAACCGCGGGGCCCGGGCTGCTGACTCAAATGGTGGCGTCAAGTGGGAGCGCGACGCGTGTGCGTTCGGAGCTGCCGAGGTTGACGCGGCGCCGCGTGGATAAATAGAAAATTAAGGATTTTTCTGATTTATTTAATTTCCTAAACTTCAAAAATTCATAACTTTGTGTAAAAAAATCAGAAAAATAAAATAAAAATACCCCCTTGCTCAGTGAACAGAGGAGAATAATGTGAAAAAGAAATCATTTAATTTCATCAAGTATTTTATTTTTAATAATTTATTTACTCTCTGCATATTTTTAATTCTCCATGCATGTATACAACTCACCATGGCATGAGACCATAGGGCTTTTGAAGCCTCTGAATTTGGGAACATTCCCTGAATTTTCCAAAGTCAGAGGCCATCCCTATGAAGAGTTATTGATTTTTCAAATTCATGTTACTGTTTTGAGTATTTTAATCCCATTAAATAGCATGTTTTGAAATAAATTCTAGGAAAATTTGGTGATGTTCCTTATGACTAGAGGACCCTAGGAAAAATAGGTTTTGAGTTAGTTCATTTAAAACAACCCTAATCGGCTTAAACACCCAAAATGGATCTCTAATTAATTAGAGCTAACCATACATCAAATTGACTTGAAATTAATTCTCCACTGACCTTTAGGATCAGAGGAACTCACCATAAAAATTTGAGGTCAATTGGACTTTGTTAGCTCTACTAATTGGGTTGATTAAGCCATTTAGTCATTTTAAACTTTAAAAAGTCATAACTTTCAAAATACTTTTTAAAAATTCACCAAATTGGTTTTGGAGCCTCTCTGATATTAGGGAATTTAAGAAAATTAAAATTTCAATTTTCTAAAAAGTTGATTTTTTAATATTATTTTAATATTTTAATAATTAAAAAATAATAAAAATCACAAAAATAATAAAATTCACCAAAATGTCACATTTTGAATTTTAATCACTTAGGAACAAACCCGATATTTTTCTTAGGTCTATTTAGTGAGATATTAAATTTTAAAGTTCTAGGGTAATTTTAAAATTAAAAAAATGTATTTTCTAGCATTTTCTCTAAAATAATTATAATAAATCATAGAAAAATCAGAAATTGCAAAATTTGATTCTCTGATTTCCTTGATATTAGAGAGATTTTTGAAAAACATAAAATTCATTTTTCAACATTTATTTTATTTTTAAATTAATTAATATTCCAAAACTTAAAATAATTATAATAAAAATAATATAATTCAAAAAATCTCCAAAATTGGTCCAAGTGGTCCTCTAGTCATTAGGAATGTCCCCTAATTTTCTTAAGGACAGAAACTTTCCCTTGGTCATATTATTAAATTTTCCTTGGAAATTCCTATTTTCCACCAAAAATAATTACATAAATAAATTAAATACAGAAAAATCACATTTTCTCCTCTCATGTCTTTATTGACATATGAGTGAAGTCACATAAAAATTTCAAGTTCATTTAAGCTCAATTTTGTGAGTTATGAAATTATTAAGCTTTAAGGGTAAAGTGGTAATTAAAATTTTTAATCCTTAATTAAAACTTTAGGTTTAATAAAAAATTAACAAGTAAAATATTTGATCCTAATCTAATTTGGATGATTGAAATTTAAATAATTAAAGAGTAGAAACCCATTAAGCAATTTAAAATGATTAAACCTTAATTAAATAATTGATTAAATTTGGAAGAATAATAAAATTAGAATTATTAAAATAGGGATATTATTAGGAAGAGATTTATTCTTTAATTTAAAAATCCCTAAATTAATTATCTCATTAATATTCAATTCTTTATTAAAATGATAACTCAAATTCAAAACATTAAAAGACTTAATCATTAAACTAAAATTAAATTATTAAACTCTTTCAAAAATTTCAATTAAAATTAAAAATTAAATTAAATTAAGTAAATTAAATTGGATTAAATTAAAATTAAAAGTAGAATTAAATTGAATTAAATTAAATTAAATAAACAAATTGAATTAAATTAAATTAAATTAAATTAAATTAAATAAATAAATTAAATTAAATCAAGTTAAATCAAATTAAATTAAATTGAATTAAATTAAATTAAATTAAATTAAATTAAATTAAATTAAATTAAATTAAATAAATAAAACCAAATTAAATTAAGTTAAACCAAATTAAAATTTAAATTAAATGAATTAAAATTAAATTAAATTAAATTAAATTAAATTAAATCAAATTAAATTAAAATTAAATCAAATCAAATTAATTTAATGTAACATCAAATCAAACTAAATTGAATTAAATTAAATTGAATTAAATTAAATCAAATTAAATTAAAATTAAATTAAATTAAGTTAAATTAAATATAACATCACCAAAGACATAAATAATTCAAAATAAATCAAAAAAAACTTGAACACTATTCCAAATTTAAACCCATTAATGGATATTAAACTAAATCACAAACCATTTGAACACCAATTTACCTTCAAAAGCTTTAGTTATCATAACTCCTAAACAGAATATTAAATGAAATGTTACTTCACCTATAGGATATTCAAATGTCCTAGTTCACTGAAGCAAGATAACAAAACTTGAGATCCTTGGACGATTAATTCATTTGTGTAATTGAATCCATTTGGACTTAAAACAATTCTAGCAATATTGAAAAGATGTTTAAGATTCTTCTTAAACACTTTCTCAATATGATAAGATGTTTATAAGAACAATTGAATTTAATTGTTCTTTGATGAAGAAAATTGTCTTCAAACCAAAACACAAGGAACCTAAACGTCATAGGAAATGACTAGCTATAGGATTAGGAATTTGATAGAAAACCATAACCCTTCCCTTAGCTTTACCTAGGAACTTGCTTAAATATTCTAATTGTGTTTTAAATGCAGCTTGGGATGACGGGAAGACCCTCCGGGTACGCTTTTATTTTATTGCAATTTACTTTCTTGCAATTTACATTATTGCAATTTCATTAATCGCATCACACTTACTTTTCTTGCATGATAAACAAGCTGTTGCATGAAAACCCACACCTTTAGGATAGTCCCTAAAACTAAAACCAAAACTAAGTTAAAAGTCATTGCAAGATAAAATTCACCGCCACAACATTTCAAAATATAAAACAACTCAAAATTTAATCACAAACGAACACAAAACTATAATTACAACTAAATTAAAACGTCCTGTTGGATGATCGGGAATACCTCGGATGATGTAACCTACGTGTTGCTAACGGGATTTCCCACGGTCTAAATGAAAGTGTGGAACTCATTCGGTTGAGTTTAGCAAATTCATCCGGACTAAGTGAATCCGATAAAAATAATGATGCCGGAAGGATGGAACCGTGGGATCTTAACCGGTGTCGTTATAATCAACTTTAAGATTTGTTTTAATTAAAATATTGAAAACACTTGGAAATTAAGATTTTCTCTAAACCAAAACACTTTTCTCATCCCCTGATTTATGACTTCTAAAATTGAACCTCTGCAACAACAAGGAGCTTGGAGCATGGTGGGCAGCATGGCCATCGTCGTCAGCAAAACTTGAATCTACATCAACAAAACTTTCCTAGAATTAAACAACAAAACCATAGGATTTCAAGGTAGTTTGTCTAGTGCAACATAAATCCTCAACCTCTTCGTTAGGCATTTGCATTGCAAATTAAGCCCTAACCGGTCTTAGGATTCCGAGGTAGTCTTCCGGTACGACAATAAACCCTCACATCTTCGAGGCTATTTGTTTGATTTTATCATACAAATATAAGCCCTAATTAATTAAAATTGGCAAGATCAAAACATTTAAATAAATATTAGGACTTTCCTAAACTCAAGCCAAACAATAGGATAGTCGGGAAATTACCGAAGTTCGCTTCGAATCTGTGATTTCTCCTACTTTTCTTCCTTTGGATTCCCAAAATAAAATGTTCCAAATTTAATCCATTCCCTATTGAAATTCCGAAATTCAATCCCTTGAAAACTTAAACTTTGAAATCCTTGAGAGTAGAATTATTGATTATTATCGAGAGTTTTCTTAGGTGATTCCCATCACTTAAGATGTAATTAACAATAGGGGCTTGCCCTTATAGGGAATTTTAAAAGAACCTGAGTAATATAAACCCCGTTTAATGCTTTCATATTAAGCAGGGGAATTTGTCGGCTTATAAAATTGGTTAGCAGACCAAACGGATGTCACAAATCTTCTAGTTTATTTAATCGAGCCCCACCGTCAAGCAGTGTGTCTATCCTTAGGGATAGATACACGGTTTGTGGTGCGGTGCTCGTTTATATAAACTATTTGGGATGTGAGATCGGTTTAATCTCATATCTTAAAACCTTCAAATTTAAAATTATTTTCAAAATCAAATACTACTTTTCAAAATTATTTATTTAAATTAAATTAAAAATTCGCCGACAACTTCTGTTAGGCGACCCCCTTTTCAAAATAAAACACACAACCTAAAAATATGCCGACAACTTCTGGCGACTCCGCTGGGGAGAATTCCTCTCTCCATTATAATCAGATAATTCTGCTTTCAAAAATCGGTAGTGTATCCATGTCCTTAATGGGTCAAACTACCCTTCTTTCCGTTGGAATACCATGTTCATTTCTACCGTGAACAAGTATAGCCAACATTCTCTTGGATTTAGGAGCCACTGTTTAGACACCCATAAACAGAGAGGTTCTGAGATCCTTTTACCTCATTTTTGAGGTGGGGTGGACCCCCAATAGGTGTTAGTTTAGGAGTGATCCTTCGAGACGTGAAGTCTTGCATAAGACTTTCTTTTCCTTTCCAACTCCGAATCGGATTCCTTACCTTCTCTACACCTTTGAACATTCCGTTCTAAATAAACAAGCCCTTTTATAAATGATTCTTTTAACAAATAACCCCTTCTTATAAATACATGAACAAGAATGTGTTCGGACTCTTTTCAATTCCTTTCTTTTCGTCCTAAAGAAAAGAAGCATAACTTGGGACTGACGATCAGGATCTACCCTGCAGAAATGGAGGCCCCAAAGCTGATTTTCTCCTTCACCAACGGACTGGACTTCACTGTCTATAAGGATGAGCTGCCTGACAATGGGATCATCCGATTTGGACATGGATTTGAAAACACGAATGTCAAGATCACCGACGTTTCCCTTTTCGCACTGACGAACAAAGTATCTGAAGCTGAGAAGCCGCTGCTTGAGTTCAACCTTAGGTCGACCCAAGAGTTTCCTCCCCTGCAAAAGATCCCGACTGAGAGGAGTACTGCTGTCCGCAGGAGGACTGTCCTTACTACCCCCACTGGTCTAGTTGTTTCGCACCTACCCCGACTTCGCCAAATTAAAGGGGAAAGAAATCCGGAATTATGGTAAACTCGTTACCGTGGAGGGTACGAGACTTTCTGTGAGACCTTCCGTTTTTGAAATCGGGTCTAGCTCGAGAATTCCATCACCGACAAGGACCCAAAGAAGAAACGAAGTAGGAGGATCGCTAGAGAAGCCGGAGCCGCTGAAATTGCTTCCTGGAGGAAATCCGGAAGCTGCCCGAATATACACGCTGCTCGAATATACACCGCTGCCGAGTACATACCACTTTTGGGAGGAAGCAGGTTCCATCCCCTCTCAGCCGCAGAGGACGAGGAAAATGTTTGCAAGATTGCTGCCGCATTGCCTCAGCCCGCAAATTACAACGATAGCCGCAAGAAAAGGACTAGAACTACGCCGTTTGCTCGACTGCAAACTTTGGTAGAAAAGTTAGCAAAGAAGGAAAAGTGCCTCGTATCGGAGATTCTACGAAGGATAGGGCGGGAGCCAGTCAAATCCCGTCTTGGGCCCCGAGTAGAACCCGCCGTCATGACAGAAAAGCCAAGTAAAAGAATGAAGGCTAGTCCGCCTCGTCGTAGTCTCGGGATTACGGATTAGGGAGGATACCACCTTCCAGGCATTTGGCCGAGCGGACCATGCGGTCCTAGACCTTCCGTCGCTAGAACGATGGTATGGCGTCCCACTCCGGGCGCGTTGAGATTGAAACAACGGCCGAGAAAGAAAGTCTCGCCGGGAGACTTGAATCGAAGAAAGTGCTACTCGCGATAAAGGGGACTCGTGAAAAGGGGACCCGGCAGCTATCGCACGACAACCGCGAGGACGCACAGAAAGCCCCGCTTGAAGATGCCATGGAAAAGTTGAGAACCGATATCCGACGATTGGCAAAAGAAAGAGAAGAAAAGTTCGGAGACGAGATTGATTCGTCGGAATTCATGGACGACGAATATGCAGAAATCAACATGGTCGAAACACGAGCTTCATCGGCTTCGCAATGTGCTCCTGCGGCACGCAGAAAGAGAGGAGCCGGAACCGATGAGAAGGCAGCTCGGGAGAAAGACAACAAGATCGCTCAAATGGCGAAAAGGATGGAAGAGATGGGCTGTAGCTACGGCCACTCTCCGAGTCGAGTGCAACCACAAAGAGAGACACCGCCGGAGGTCATTCACATTGTAGACGGAGGAAAGGAGATTACATCCGTCAACGGGGATGATCGGCTGAAAAAGGATACAACACAAAGTATGATCCACGAAAAGGATATCAAGAACTTGGTGGAACAGCGGAGTGCGAGAAGCCTTAGCACAATCGAAGAGCGGGACATCCATTCGGACGGGTAGACCTTACCCGGAAGAATTCGACGCTGTCCAATACCCCAAAGGCTTCGTACCACCTCTGTTCAAGACATTCGATGGAACCGGGAACCCCCGACAGCATGTTGCACACTTTCGTGCCAGTTGTTGCAATGCCGGCGGGAGCGATGCATTACTCTTCCGACAGTTCGTCAGCGACACGTCGGGAATCGCCTTCGGCCGGTATGCGGGCTACAAATGGTTCGGTGAAGACGTTCTCGGAATTAGAGAACCTCTTCATCAAGCGATTCGCCGGAGCTTAGCACCACATCACTATAGGTGATTTAGTGGTAGAGAAACAAAGGCCAAACGAAACTTTTGTGGATTACATACTTCGATGGAGGAACTTAAGCATGAAGTGTGAACCACAACTACAAGAACAACATGCAGTCGGCATCTTACTTAAAAGCATTCACGGCCCGATAGCACTTCTCCTCAAAGGTTTCACTATTAAGACTTTCGAGAAGTTGTTAAGCAAGGCCTGAAGCTTGCAAGAAGATGCGAAGCAATTAAGTTTCGCCGACAAGACGGACAAGCAAAAGCCTGTGAAGACTTTTGAAAAGAAATCCGGGATCATTGCAGCAGTTGACAAAGGCAAGCAACCGATGCAAATACCACCGAACGGCGCAGCAACCACAACGGAATTACCAGCAACCCCGTCCCGGCTATCGAGTCATCTCCACGGTATGAACAACCGCCTCGTCCGCAACATACATTAAGGGAGCTTCCGAGCGGGGAATATCCGTTCAAGAATGAAGCAGATGTCGAAAATGTTCCGTAGTCCGATGAAGACTCCAGATTTCCAATTGCCTGGAGCCTAAAAGACCGGAGGAGTCAACAAGAAAGGTGATCCCAACTTTTGCCCCTACCACCGGATGCTTGGGCACAAGATAGAAGATTGCATTACCTTCAAAAGTTGGCTCAACGACAACCTTCGGAAAGGGAATATAACAATCCCGAAGGAGTACATGAAGGAACCCCGGAAAGGAGGTTTCGTCGATGTTATCTCAACTCGATCCCATCATTCCGATAGATCCCTATACGATCGACGATGGATGGACTACCGCTTGGACAAGGTCTTCAAAAAGATTTTAGACGAGCATCCAAACCGCCTCGGTGCGAGCTTCAATTCGGAGTTCGAGACTCCGTTAAGCCGGTACTATCACTTGCGATAGAAGAACCACCTCAACAGGAGGCGATTGAAGAGAAGAAGAAAATCGACGAAGAAGAGAGGACCAGAGACTCCTAAGGCTAGACTAGGGGCTGCTTATCCTGGGATAGTTGTTTCCGATTCGGGAGAAATCCCTCGAACCTCTGATTTTGTATGATTATCTACTCACTTCGGTGGGATCATATAATGATAAGGGTGATGGCGTTGGCTACGTTTTGACTGTTTCTAACGATTACGTAACTAGCGACAATCCGGACATCGATTTCGATACCAACGACAATTCTCAAATCATACACGACCTCGACGAGCAAAATAGTGAAGAAGACATCCATAAAAGAGGCTACGAGAGTTCAACAAGCAACGAATCTATCTGTGAGTTTCGAGGAGCTCCAGTCACAATAGAGTTAGAGCCTTCAGATTCTGAAGCTAATCCAGAAGAATCTGTCATTCCAATTCAAGAAGAAACACCAGCAAGCTCAACACTAGATTCAGAAGAAATTACAGAAGTCAACTTAAGAAGTGGAAGAGTTCTACCTCCGAGAATGGGTCCAAAGGATAAAGGAAAGCAGGTGGTTGTTTAAGAAGAACCAACCCCAGCAGAAGAAATACCCATTCGAGAAGAAGCCGAGACACATGGAAATAAAGTGAACTACAACGTGCTAGCCCATCTTAGGAAACTACCGGCCAATTTGAGCATTTACGATGCTCTCATCTTATCAAAGGAGATGAGAAAAGCTCTGATCAAGGCCTTACTTGATCCAGAAATTTGCTTAGCTCAAATTGCCGGAGATTCCTTAGATGAGGTTTGCTCGTTAAAGGAACAGCGAGGTGTTACCTTCACGGACAATGACCTACTACCTGGGACGATGAGATCACAACCGACCGTTGTACATTTCGATTCATAATCGGAAAATTTACACTCTCCGGAGTATTGGTGGATCCGGGAGCATCAATCAATATAATGAGTCTTCGAACACTAGCATACTTGGAAATTGATGCTCGTGAGCTCGAGGCCGACAAAATGTTATTAAGAGGATTCAACCAGAAAGGAGAAAGAGCCCTCGGGTCAATAACACTACTAATGAAGACCGGTGATTTGTCAAAGACAACCGCAAAATTTCACATAATTGATTCAGAAACATCGTTCAACGCTCTGCTGGGCCGACCGTGGATACATGAAAACAGGATGGTACCATCATCTCTGCATCAGTGCATCAAATATTACGAAGTAGGGGAACAGTGCATCAAAGGTGACTTGCAACCATTCTCTGTACATGAGATTGGAATCCATGAAGACGCAGCTTATTATGCACCTCCGAAGAAAACAATCTTCTCTAGAGATACCGTAACAAATGAAGCAAAGAATGTTCGGGACAACGAAGAACCTGAAGTTCTAGTCCAACAGTCACTCACCACTCCCTTTCGGCGAGATGGTGAAGGTTTCTCCACAACTCGCATCCGAGGTCGAGGCCGGGGACGAGGCCGTTGTAGAGACGTTAGGACAGTTGGACAAAGGAAACCAGCCATCAATGTCGATTGGGAAGATAGTTCTGAAGAAGAAAAAGAAATCAAGCAAGAAGCAGCAACAATAAGTCGGAAGAAGCCGCAATTCAAGATCTCTCTCAAAGATGAGAAGAACGAAGAATATAAATCGATGTACGAGAAGATTAACCACTACGTGCATACTATGACCCTAACCCCGATCCATTCTAATAAGATCGAGGGAATAGTGGTCAAAGAGGTACGTAGCGACGGTGCAAAGCCAATCAAATTCGACCGTGGTGCTTCTTCCTCCAAAACTGAAAATGATGTACAATTCGAAGATGTCACTTCATCAGAATTAATGGAATTACCTTTTGAGTGGTACTCTCCCTGTGTTCAAAATTTAATTCAACGTGGTTTCTTACCTCGACAATGGACAAAAGGCCAATCACAACATTTTGAAAATTATGGAATAATTCCGGTCGTCCACCCAATTCAAAGCATGGTCTCGGATTCGGCACAGTAGGATCAGTTGACGATACTGAATTTTGCTTGGTTGTCACTTGCGAGTCTAATGAAAACTGCATGGAAACTACAGATAAACTTGAAGATTTACAAATTGGAGACGCTCCACCAGAATTCGAAGAAGAAATTAAATCTACAATAGATGAGTTAACGGAAGTTAACTTAGGTACTAGCGAGGAGCCCAGACCTACCTTTGTTAGCTCCTTGCTCAATAAAGAAGACTCCGAAGAAATAATCAAGTTATTAATGGAATTTAAAGATCGTTTTGCTTGGAACTACGATGAGATGCCGAGTTTATCTCCGGAGGTCGCAGTCCATAAGCTAGGGGTGGATCCTACTTCGTCCCGTCGGACAAGGTCCCGGAAGAATGCGTCTAGAAATCGAACAACAAGTCATAGCCGAAGTTAAAAAGCTAATAGACGCCAAATTTGTCCGTGAAGAACAATACCCGACTTGGTTAGCCAATGTGGTGCCAGTCAGAAAGAAGAATGGTCAGATCAGAATTTTTGTGGACTTCAGAGATTTAAACAAGGCATGTCCAAAGGATGAAAAGCTTACGACATTCAGAACGCCGATCAGAGTATTTTGTTACACAGTGATGCCATTCGGACTGAAGAACGCAGGAGCAACCTACCAGAGAGCAATGACAAGAATTTTTGTTGATCTCATCCACAATCAAGTTGAATTCTACGTGGACGATGTGGTCATCAAAAGCAAAGTAAAGGAAAACCACCTGTATGATTTGAGAATTGTTTTCGAACGATTAAGACAATTTAACCTTAAGATGAATCCCTTAAAATGCGCCTTCGACGTCACCTCCGGGAAATTCTTAGGATTCGTTGTCCGACATCGTGGAATTGAAATCGACCCGGAAAAGATTAAAGCTATCTTAGAAATGCCGCCTCCCAAAACCTTAAAACAACTACGATCCTTTCAAGGGAAGTCGGCATATCTTCGACGCTTTATCTCAAACTTGTCGGGTAGGTGTCGGCCTTTCTCGGCACTAGTTAAAAAGGACGCCAAATTTATTTGGGAAGAGAAATGACGAAGGCCTTCGAGGACATTAAACAATATTTAATGACACCTCCTGTCTTAGCGACCCTGGTCTCGGGTAGACCGGCGATACTTTACACCGCGGCTTTAGACGACTCTCTCGGAGCCCCGTTAGCCCAAGTCGATGATGAGGGTAAAGAGAATGCTATTTACTTTTTAAGTTGTCATTTACTTCCGACGGAAATAAGGTATCCCGCAATTGAAAAGCATTGTTTGGCCCTGATCTTCGCCGCTCAAAAGCTCAGGCACTACATGCTTTCTCATAAGGTCAACCTGATCTCGAAATTTAATCCATTGCAATCCTTGATGACTCGTCCGACACTTTCCAGTGCAGACTTGCCGGATGGTCGATGATATTATTGCAATTCGACATAACTTTCGTGCCTCCGCGTGCCGTAAAGGGACAAGTCTTAGCGGACTTTCTCGCAAGCACACCCTTTGCGGCGAATATCCCCTCGATGACGATTTGCCGGATGAACAAATATTGAGCCTAGAAGTCCCCGATGATCGACGTTGGGAATTATATTTCGACGGAGCATCTTCGAGCACACAAAGACGAAGAATCGCAAGTGATAGTGCCCGGTAAGGCAGGAATCGGGCTAATCTTTATAACACCGGAGCGGGGGATGTTAAGATACTCCTACCACTTAACAGAACCATGTACAAACAATGAAGTAGAATACGAAGCCCTCATAGCGGGACTGGAATTAACTATTCAAATGGGGATAACAGACATCAACATCTACGGGGATTCGCAGTTAATCATTCAACAGATCGCCGGACAGTACAAAATTTTAAAGCCAAGACTCGAGCAATACTTCCAGTATGCCATACAGCTGTTGGAACAGATTCCAAATGTGACAATCTACAAAATTCCTAGAAAGAAAATGCTTTAGCAGATGCTTTAGCCCGTCTCGCAAAAGAATTTGCTCGTTTGCAAGATGAATCGGTGGAAGTGTCGGTTCACGGACGTCGGGTCCTATCACGGCTCGACATAGACACAATACACAAATCGAAAAAGAAAAAGAATCAGTTGCGGTAGTGACGAGAAAACACGAAGATTAGGCGACGACCATTGATAAACTACTCGCAAACAGGAAAGCTACCGGACGATAGGTCGTTGGCCCATCGGATCGAAAAAGAACTCGTCCTACGCATTAATAAACAACACATTGTACGAAGGTCTTTTGATCAAATGTGGCTAAGGTGCCTAAGCGGGTCCGAGGCCCGTGAAATTGTTAAGGAGGTGCATTCGGGACTCGTGGCGCTCACCGGTCGGGTCCGAAGATGAAAATGAAAATTAAAAGACTAGGGTACTACCGGCCCTCGATGATGACCGATCTGCATGAAAATCGCCAAGAGCCGTCACCAATGCCAAGTGCACGGAGTGGTTCTACACCAACCTCCAAATGTGCTACATCCGACAATTGCGTCGTGGCCATTTGAATGTTGGGGCACGAATATAGTGGGTCCAATAGAACCACCATCCTCAAAAGGACATCGCTTCATTCTTGCGGCTACAGATTACTTTTCCAAGTGGGCGGAGGCAGTTCCACTTAGAGAAGTGAAAGCACACCACGTGCTACGAGTTTTCAAGAACCAAGTTGTCTACCATTTCGGAGTGCCGCGCGAGATCATCTCGTATAATGGGTCGGCATTCAGATGCACGCAAATCAACAATTTTGTCAGGAGACACGGAATCGACTGACGATACTTAACAATTTACTACCCAAGAGCAAACGGCCTCCCTGAGGCTTTTAATAAAACTCTCGTTCAAATCTTAAAGAAAACCTTGGACGATAATAAGAGAAATTGGCACGAGAAGTTGTTAGAAGCTTTATGGGCCTACCGGACAACCTTCAGAACTCCTACTCAAGCTACACCCTACGCTCTGGTGTATGGGTCCGACGCAGTGTTACCTTTAGAGGTTCGACTTCCTTCACTCGAATTACGAGTTGCAAATAAAATCACGACGAAGAGAACGCCAAGTCACGACTCGAAGAATTAGAAAACCTGGAAGGGAAAAGGCTTGCAGCGCAACAGAATTTAGAACTATACCAAGCTAAGATGGTTCAAGCCCATGACAAACTGGTCCGCCCAAGAACCTTCAAAGTTGGTGACTTAGTTCTCGTTCTCAAGAGACCTATCCTTGCACACCGCAAGATAGGAGGAAAATTTGAACCCACTTGGGAAGGACCGTTTGTGGTTGAAGCAGTATACTCGGGAGGTTCCTACCGGCCTAGTGAATTGCCAGGGAGAACGACATATGCTTCCGATCAACGGACGATACTTGAAAAAGTATTACGCTACCTGATGTTTCGAAGGAATGGATTCTTCATCCCTAAGAAACACGGGCGAAGTAATTACTTATGATTGGGTCCGAACCCAAAAATAATAAAATGTGCTAAAATAAATAAAATCATTATAATAAAGTTTTCCTTGTTTTCTTTTCCAAATCAAAATCTCTTCCCTGATCTTATCCTACTTCATTCCTGTTAAATTTAAAAATATAAAAAAATAAAAAAATAAAAACGGAAAAATATATGTCTTTAATAAACATTTTCTTAATGTTCTTGTTCTTAGTACAGACCCCGATCCTTTTCCTTGTCTTTTCGCAGGGAAATGTCGAACGGGCGGTTGGTCCCGAACTTTAAGAATGGCGTAAGCCTTGTACTCGATGAAAAGAGGGTGAAAGATGGAGCGATAATCGAGATTGACTCGGATTTCGTACCGGCGGAGCCTACGAGTACGAGGAAAGTGACTGGGTCCCGAGTTGATCGAGAAGAACTGCCCGGCGTGACAGTGATGAAAGTGGGTGGCCCAAGCCACCAATCCAAGAACGAAGAAAAGAAAAGCAAACACTGAAGAAGATAAGAAAATGAAGTCTGTAGTCGCTACAGCAGAGGGCAGGCTTGTCAGCGCCGTGCCCACAGAGATTCAAGAAGTTCGAAGAGCTACTCTCACAGCAACGCAACGAAGAAATAAGAATCGCCGTATCCGTAAGATGTTAACAAAACTAGCTGCGGACCAGCGCGACGAGACAATTGCTAATGCCAGTACATACACTTCAAGGACACCGGTTCACCGGGAACCCGAAGAAAGGAGGCCGACTCCTAGGATGACGAAAGGACCGGGGAAATCTCACAAAGACCGAAGAAAGAAGGCTACCACGCCACCGGATAGAACCACCAGGTAATGCATGACCTTGTTGCAGAAGCAACCCGGGGGATGTCCCGACGAGCATCATCCCCGAGGAGCCGAGGTATGCGGGAGAACGTGAAGGGATTGAGCCATATATCCCACAATATGTCACCGAGGCCTCGCCATCCGCGGATCATTCCGAATACGAGCCGGAGAGAATGCAGAATGTTGAAAAGAAAACCTTTGAATACTTCGAAAGAATTAAAGGCAGAAGAATCAATATACTAAAGGGCCTCGAGCTACATACAGACGTATTCTCAGAGTTTGAACAACAACAAATCGTGGATTGCATCCGGGATTTGAAAAGAATGGGCCAAGCAGGCCGCCTGAGGGAAAACACATACTCAAAACCCCGGAGATGGATGCCAGGGAAAGGAAGAATCACAATACAATGTGGATGCTGTTACAACTTTGCGGAAGACAGAAAGGGAAACCCACCGGGAATACTCCGTCATGGGCAAGTAGATCCGATGCCATTAGTCATCAAGAGAATGGTAAAGAGATTGATAACATGGAGGGTATTCCCAGCAGATTGCATACCCAATAGCTGCATTATTAACATCTACAAGCAGGGTGACTTCATACCTCCGCACATAGATCATCACAACTTTGTCAGTCATTTCTGCACAGTCTCTTTCCTAAACGAGTGTAACATCATGTTCGGATCTGACCTCCGGATAGCAGGCCCAGGTGAGTTCCGCGGGCCAGTGAAGATACCATTACCGGTATGTTCCGTCATGATACTGAAGGCAACGGAGCAGATATCGCTAAGCATTGCATACTAGGAGTACCAGTGAAGCGGATCTCGGTTACTTTCGAAGGATGGACGGCAGGAAGACACCTTACCATTTCCAGCCGGACCCGGAGCTAGAGAGCCTGCGGCCTTACGAGTTGTGAGCTACATGGAAAATATCACACCTCCAATGTACATCCATACGGCATCCTTGCCAAGGATGGCTTGGAAGGTGATGTTATTGACCATGTACCCCATTATTCAGACATGGATTTTTGACAGATGCTTCTTTGGATGGATCAACAAAGATCATACATAGTCCATTTTGAGTCTACATGGATTGTATGAGATGTATTCCAGATCGAGTTGTATGATGTATCTTCAACATAATTGGAATGAAAGTGACCATGCAACATTTTTGGCCTTCACCTCTTTTGTGCAAATTAACTGGGAAACGCCATTAAAATTAAATGAACTTCGCACAAAGAACAGAAAAGAAAAAAAAGAATAAAATAAAACTTTCCTAAAAAAATCTTAAAATGACGAACACCAATTTCACATGAACATTAAACAAACGATAAAATAAAATTTGAATCATTAAAAGACAAACGAAATGAACATAAATTTCAAATCTCAAATTCAATCTTTCCAGATTTCAAATCTCAATCAAATCTCAAATTCAATCTTTCCAGATTTCAAATCTCAATCAAATCTCAAATTCCATCTTTTCAGATTTCAAATCTCAATCAAATCTCAAATTCCATCTTTCCAGATTTCAAATCTCAATAAAATTCAAACTTTTGGGTCGAGGATTTTACATCCAAGACTGCATTGCTTTAGGATCATTTCCCTATCGCAATGAAGTACATCAAATTCAAACTTTTGGGTCGAGGATTTTACATCCAAGATCGCATTGCTTTAGGATCATTTCCCTATCACAATGAAGTACATAAAATTCAAACATTTGGGTCGAGGATTTTACATCCAAGACTGCATTGCTTTAGGATCATCTCCCTATCGCAATGAAGTACATCAAATTCAAACTTTTGGGTCGAGGATTTCACATCCAAGACTGCATTGCTTTAGGATCATTTCCCTATCGCAATGAAGTACTTCAAATTCAAACTTTTGGGTCGAGGATTTTACATCCAAGACTGCATTGCTTTAGGATCATTTCCCTATCGCAATGAAGTACATGAAATTCAAACTTTTGGGTCGAGGATTTTACATCCAAGACTGCATTGCTTTAGGATCATCTCCCTATCGCAATGAAGTACATCAAATTAAAACTTTTGGGTCGAGGATTTTACATCCAAGACTGCATTGCTTTAGGATCATTTCCATATCGCAATGAAATACATCAAATTCAAACTTTTGGGTCGAGGATTTTACATCCAAGACTACATTGCTTTAGGATCATCTCCCTATCGCAATGAAGTACATCAAATTCAAACTTTTGGGTCGAGGATTTTACATCCAAGACTGCATTGCTTTAGGATCATTTCCCTATCACAATGAAGTACATCAAATTCAAACTTTTGGGTCGAAGATTTTACATCCAAGACTGCATTGCTTTAGGATCATCTCCCTATCAAAATGAAGTACATCAAATTCAAACTTTTGGGTCGAGGATTTTACATCCAAGACTGCATTGCTTTAGGATCATTTCCCTATCACAATGAAGTACATCAAATTCAAACTTTTGGGTCGAGGATTTTACATCCGAGACTGCATTGCTTTAGGATTCTTTCCCTACCGCAATGAAATACATCAAAATTCAAATCTTTTGGGTCGAGGATTTTACATCCGAGACTGCATTGCTTTAGGATTCTTTCCCTACCGCAATGAAATACATCAAAATTCAAATCTTTTGGGGTTGAGGATTTTACATCCAAGACTGCATTGCTTTAGGATCTTTTCCCTATCGCAATGAAGTACATCCAAATCAAACTTTTGGGGTTGAGGATTTTACATCCGAGACTGCATTGCTTTATGATTCTTTCCCTATTGCAATGAAATACATCAAAATCAAACTCTTGAGGTTAAGGATTTTACATCCAATACCGCATTGCTCTGAGATCTCTCCTCATTGTAATGATTCAATCCAATCACTTCAATCTTCTTTTGGGGTTGAAGATGTTACATCTAAAACCTCAAAATTCCAATTTTCATTTCAAATCAAATCCCTTCAAATTAATTTTGACAAACTTCAATCTAAATTGAAACTCCAAATTGAAATCTAAACTCACACATCAAAACTTAAATTGAAACAAAATAAAATCTAAATTGAATTTCCCCAGATCATGTGATTTGGAATTCACCTCCTTTTCCTTTCCCCAGCGAGAGTTCGGGAATCTCCAGCTTCAAAGATATGCTTGACACTCCCCAACGGAAACTCTTTTATTTCGTCCTAAGTTTGTCACTTGGACATCTGTGTTGGTTTTGTTGATCGCTTCGGTCAACACCAATACGCGCGGTGTGCTCCGTCAGCTCACCCCACCTATTGGGGGTCCATTTGTTGACCTCATTTTTGATGAGGTCTTCTCTTCTTCTTTTTAGTACTTAGGATCTAGCCTTAGGTTTTTCCTTTGACTATCTTAGAGGACTAGAATTGGGACCCACCATCTAGAATTTCAAACCATTTCTTAACTCCCTGCAAACTCCACAAACTTGACCGTAGACCCCTAATCACCTGCAGGGTTGAAATCGAAAGTGGACGTTTAAAGGATGAGTTCCTATAGGACTCTTTGGCCTTAGGACCGCCTACTGGGTGGCTCGGTGCAGTGAAGGGGCTGATTTACACACACACTACACTCATACACTTTCACACACCTCCTAAAACCACACCCATACCTAACTTGACCTCACGACTCATGTAGGCGATTCACATGGATGGTCCTTAACCCCTAAGCCCTTGGGCAAGAGGGTTAGGAACAACATAGTGAATGCCTCAAATGAGTCCCTTCATGGCTCATGTGGGCTTGATGTGGCTTCATGGCTCAACCAAAATGATTTCATTCCACTCAAGTTTACCCAATCTTCAATTTTCTAAATTTTTAATTTTTGACCCCGGGACCCTACACACGCTAACTTTACCCAAAACCCTCGAAACTACCCAAATTTCTCAAAAATTTTCAAATCACCCAAGAATCCTCAAAATCAATCCCAAAAATTTCCACATCACTTAAATTGATCATCCATACCCTAAAATACCAAAAATTCCAAAAATACCTCCCAATACCCTCCAAATACCCAAAATACCCCTCTTAACCCAAAATCCCAAAAATTCAGAAAATTCCCAGAAAATTCCAGAAAATCCCAAATATTCCCAATTGCATTTTTTTCAACTATACCATGGGCCAATTTTGTCAATTTACTCTACTTTTGTCAAAACCCCCAATTTGACCCATTTTAACCCAAAGTGAACCCAATGACAAACCAAACCTATCCAATTGACCCAAATTCTGGTCCAATTCAATTCTAAACTTCAAATAAACATTCTCAAAACCAATCTAGACCAAATCCAAGTCCAATTTGATTGACATTTGGATCCAATTTCACTTTTGGCCTTAAAACCCAATTTGGACCCATGACCCAAACCTAACCCAAACTCACCAAATTCAACTCCAATTAACCCCAAATCTTTGCTAAATCCTCCTTAGCATCCCCACAAGCAAAACACTAACATGATTTGCCCAAAATTTGGACCCAAATCCCACTCAAATTCAACCCAAAGCTAAAAGGCCCATTTTTGACCTAAACCCAAACCTAACCCAAATGAGCCCAAACCCCAAAATCAAAGCCCAATCAAAGTCAAAACCTCTTTGAAACACTCCCATAAACATTTCCCAACATTAATTTTACATCAATTTCAACCCTAGCCCAACATTGGCCCAACTTGGCCCACTTGGACCTATATTGACCCATTCACCAAAAGAACCCAAATTCAACCCAATCCAAAACCAAATCACCCCCAATTTGCTTCAAGTCACTCATGACACATCTATGAGCTAAACCCAACAATTATTTGGCCCAAGCCTTTACCAAAATTTTATCCCAAAATCCATTTTAAAATTCAAAAGCCCATTTTCCTAAACCATTTTAAAAGCACATCTAAAACCATTTCAAAAAAGCCCAAAATCCACCCTAAAGCCCACATGACATCTCCATTTGCCATCCACTTAATTAAAGCCATTACCTAAGTCCTAAATTCATCATCAAATGATTCCAAATCAAGCCTCATGCCAAATCACCCCTAAATACCAAAATTTTTCTTACATCCATTTCCATGAAATTGACTCCACTTTTCCCAAGCCAAAGGTGAGCCATACAAGCCATGGACAAGCCACATGAGGCCATGGAAGGCTTGACATGTGATCAAGACACTAATGGCAAAAGGAGGAGCCTCTTTTAAGCCCCCTTAAAAAGGTTTTAACCCTTTTAATGCTTCACCTTAATCCATGTTTAATCAAAATATTCATGGATGGTGACTTCTCCACCCTTTCCTAGCTGACCCATCCGATCTTCCCTCGGCCCAAATCGGCCATGGGGAGGTGAACCAAGCCCAAAAGGTGGGTTGACCCATTTGGACCCAAAATGAGCTCATCCCCCATTCCATTTCAATTCAACTCCTTTACACATGCCCATGGCCAATTGAATGCACTAAGCCCCAGCCCTGACCTCCCTGACCATGAGGGTGACCTAACCCTGGCCGGTCAGCCACCACGGCCGCTGGAAACCACCAGGCCGAGAGCTCACATGTGAGCCGACTTTGGAATTCTCCCTTGCTGAGCCGCCCCCATCCCCGGTGGCCATTGTGGCCGTTACGCCCTTGACCTAAGCAGCCGATCCCAAGCCTTAACTCTCCACAGGAGGCCCTCCACCCTCTCCTGATTTAAACACCACCCCTCTCGGCCATGAGAGGTGCTGAAACAAACCTTAAGGAAACTCTGCCAAAATTGTTCCAGACTCCTCCCCATACACAGAGCACTTGATCCCCACTGAGATCCCCCTGCCATTTCTTCTCTGTGAGCTCAATTTCATAGTTGAAATCTAGGCCCAAAACTAGGACACTTCTCCACGGTGAGCCAATCCCCAAATTGATTGGTTCTACACCTTCACCGGACCAAGGGAAGGTGTCCACCGGCGAAAGCCCCATCTCCGAGCCACCCGGTTGCTCCAGCCTCCAAGCTTTGTGATCTGGCTTGGTCGAAATCCCACCTAGACAATTCACCAGGCCAGGAGACTTCATCTGGAGCTTGCTGGGATCCAATCGAAGGTGCAACAACCCTCAGATCAAAGCCACACTTCTCTGAGCAAAGGTATGAGCTAATTCTTCATCCCAAACTTCTGGAGGTTCTACATTTCAAATGCTTTAATTTTAATGCATGATCACCGTATAGATGTGTTCGTCTCTTCAAGACGAATCCATAGAGCATAAGAACATGAAAAGCCATTGAGTATCGAGTGAGATATTAGGGATTTAGTGTGGACGGCTCTCGGGTGAGGACACTTGGGGACGATGAACGGATGTCGTCCATTCAATACACGCGCGGACGGACGGCTTAGATGGCGTCGGACCAGGAGACGGTACGAGAACCGCGGGGCCAGGGCTGCTGACTCAGATGGCGGCGTAGAATGGGAGCGCGACGCGTGTGCGTTCGGTGCTGCCGAGGTTGACGCGGCGCCGCGTGGATAAATAGAAAATTAGGGATTTTTCTGATTTATTTAATTCCCTAAACTTCAAAAATTCATAACTTTGTGTAGAAAAATCAGAAAAATAAAATAAAAATACCCTCTTGCTCGAGTGAACGAGAGGAGAATAATGTGGAAAAGAAATCATTTAATTTCATTAAGTATTTTATTTTTAATAATTTATTTACTCTCTGCATATTTTTAATTCTCCATGCATGTATACAACTCACCATGGCATGAGACTATAGGGCTTTTGAAGCCTATGAATTTGGGAACATTCCCTGAATTTTCCAAAGTCAGAGGCCATCCCTATGAAGAGTTATTGATTTTTCAAATTCATATTACTGTTTTGAGTATTTTAATTCCAATAAATAGCATGTTGTGAAATAAATTCTAGGAAAATTTGGTGATGTTCCTTATGACCGGAGGACCTTTAGGAAAAATAGGTTTTGAGTTAGTTCATTTAAAACAACCCTTATTGGCTTAAACACCCAAAATGGATCTCTAATTAATTAGAGCTAACCATACATCAAATTGACTTGAAATCAATTCTCCACTGACCTTTAGGATCAGAGGAACACACCATAAAAATTTGAGGTCAATTGGACTTGGTTAGCCCTACTAATTGGGTTGATTAAGCCATTTAGTCATTTTAAACTTTAAAAAGTCATAACTTTCAAAATACTTTTTAAAAATTCACCAAATTGGTTTTGGAGCCTCTCTGATATTAGGGGAATTTAAGAAAATTAAAATTTCAATTTTCTAAAAAAGTTGATTTTTTAATATTATTTTAATATTTTAATAATTAAAAAATAATAAAAATCACAAAAATAATAAAATTCACCAAAATGTCACATTTTGAATTTTAATCACTTAGGAACAAACCCCATATTTCTCTTAGGTCTATTTAGTGAGATATTAAATTTTAAAGTTCTAGGGTAATTTTAAAATTAAAAAAATGTATTTTCTAGCATTTTCACTACAAAAATCAGAAAATTGCAAAATTTGATTCTCTGATTTCCTTGATATTAGAGAGATTTTTGAAAAACATAAAATTCATTTTTCAACTTTTATTTTATTTTTAAATTAATTAATATTCCAAAACTTAAAATAATTATAATAAAAATAATATAATTCAAAAAATCACCAAAATTGGTCCAAGGGGTCCTCTGGTCATTAGGAATGTCCCCTAATTTTCTTAAGGACAGAAACTTTCCCTTGGTCATATTATTAAATTTTCCTTGGAAATTCCTATTTTCCACAAAAAATAATTACATAAATAAATTAAATACAAAAAAATCACATTTTCTCCTCTCATGTCTTTATTGACATATGAGTGATGTCACATAAAAATTTCAAGTTCATTTAAGCTCAATTCTGTGAGTTATGAAATTATTAAGCTTAAAGGGTAAAGTGGTAATTAAAATTTTTAATCCTTAATTAAAACTTTATGTTTAATAAAAAATTAACAAGTAAAATATTTGATCCTAATCTGATTTGGATGATTGAAATTTAAATAATTAAAGGGTAGAAACCCATTAAGCAATTTAAAATGATTAAACCTTAATTAAATAATTGATTAAATTTGGAAGAATAATAAAATTAGAATTATTAAAATAGGGATATTATTAGGAAGAGATTTATTCTTTAATTTAAAAAATCCCTAAATTAATTATCTCATTAATATTCAATTCTTAATTAAAATGATAACTCAAATTCAAAACATTAAAAGACTTAATCATTAAACTAAAATTAAATTATTAAACTCTTTCAAAAATTTCAATTAAAATTAAAAATAAAATAAAATTAAAAATTAAATTAAATTAAGTAAATTAAATTGGATTAAATTAAATTAAATTAAATTAAAATTAAAAGTTGAATTAAATTGAATTAAATTAAATTAAATAAACAAATTGAATTAAATTAAATTAAATTAAATTAAATTAAATAAATTAATTAAATTAAATCAAGTTAAATCAAATTAAATTAAATTGAATTAAATTAAATTAAATTAAATTAAATTAAATTAAATTTAATTTAATTAAATAAATAAAACCAAATTAAATTAAGTTAAACCAAATTAAAAATTAAATTAAATGAATTAAAATTAAATTAAATTAAATTAAATTAAATTAAATTAAATTAAATTAAAATTAAATCAAATCAAATTAATTTAATGTAACATCAAATCAAACTAAATTGAATTAAATTAAATTGAATTAAATTAAATCAAATTAAATTAAAATTAAATTAAATTAAGTTAAATTAAATATAACATCACCAAAGACATAAAGAATTCAAAATAAATCTAAAATAACTTGAACACTATTCCAAATTTAAACCCATTAATGGAAATTAAACTAAATCACAAACCATTTGAACACCAATTTACCTTCAAAAGCTTTAGTTATCATAACTCCTAAACGAATATTAAATGAAACGTTACTTCACCTATAGGATATTCAAATGTCCTAGTTCACTGAGCGAAGATAACAAAACTTGAGATCCTTGGACGATTAATTCATTTGTGTAATTGAATCCATTTGGACTTAAAACAATTCTAGCAATATTGAAAAGATGTTTAAGATTCTTCTTAAACACTTTCTCGATATGATAGGATGTTTATAAGAACAATTGAATTTAATTGTTCTTTGATGAAGAAAATTGTCTTCAAACCAAAACACAAGGAACCTAGACGTCATAGGAAATGACTAGCTATAGGATTAGGAATTTGGTAGAAAACCATAACCCTTCCCTTAGATTTACCTAGGAACTTGCTTAAATATTCTAATTGTGTTTTAAATGCAGCTTGGGATGACGGGAAGACCCTCCAGGTACGCTTTTATTTTATTGCAATTTACTTTCTTGCAATTTACATTATTGCAATTTCATTAATCGCATCGCACTTACTTTTCTTGCATGATAAACAACTGTTGCATAAAAACCCACACCTTTAGGATAGTCCCTAAAACTGAAACCAAAATTAAGTTAAAAGTCATTGCAAGATTAAATTCACCGCCCAACATTTCAAAATATAAAACAACTCAAAATTTAATCACAAACAGAACACAAAACTACAATTACAACAAAATTAAAATGTCATGTTCGATGATCGGGAATACCTCGGATGATGTAACCTACGTGTTGCTAACGGGATTTCCCACGGTCTAAATGAAAGTGTGGAACTCATTCGGTTGAGTTTAGCAAATTCATACGGACTAAGTGAATCCGATAAAAATAATGATGCCGGAAAGATGGAACCGTGGGATCTTAGCCGGTGTCGTTATAATCAACTTTAAGATTTGTTTTAATTAAAATATTGAAAACACTTGGAAATTAAGATTTTCTCTAAACCAAAACACTTTTCTCATCCCCTGATTTATGACTTCTAAAATTGAACCTCTGCAACAACAAGGAGCTTGGAGCATGGTGGGCAGCATGGCCATCGTCGTCAGCAAAACTTGAATCTACATCAGCAAAACTTTCCTAAAATTAAACAACTAAACCGTAGGATTTCAAGGTAGTTTTCCTAGTGCAACATAAATCCTCAACCTCTTCGTTAGGCATTTGCATAGCAAATTAAGCCCTAACCGGTCTTAGGATTCTGAGGTAGTCGTCAGTTACGACAATAAACCCTCACATCTTCGAGGTTTATTTGTTTGATTTTATCATACAAATATAAGCCACTAATTAATTAAAATTGGTAAGATCAAAATATTTAAATAAATATTAGGACTTTCCTAAACTCAAGCCAAACAATAGGATAGTCGGGAAATTACCGAAGTTCGCTTCGAATACGTGATTTCTCCTACTTTTCTTCCTTTGGATTCCCAGAAATAAAATGTTCCAAATTTAATCCATTCCCTAATGAAATTCCAAAATTCAATCCCTTGAAAACTTAAACTTTGAAATCCTTGAGAGCGGAATTATTGATTATTATCGAGAGTTTTCTTAGGTGATTCCCATCACTTAAGATGTAATTAACTATAGGGGCTTGCCCTTATAGGGAATTTTAAAAGAACCTAGGTAATATAAACCCTGTTTAATGGTTTCATATTAAGCAGGGGAATTTGCCGGCTTATAAAATTGGTTCGCAGACCAAATGGATGTCACAAATCTTCTAGTTTATTTAATCGAGCCCCACAGTCGAGCGGTGTGTACATCCTTAGGGATAGATACACGGTTTGTGGTGCGGTGCTACGTTTATATAAACTATTTGGGATGTGAGATCGAGTTTAATCTCATATCTTAAAACCTTCGAATTTAAAATTATTTTCAAAATCAAATACTACTTTTCAAAATTATTTATTTAAATTAAATAAAAAATTCGCCGACAACTTCTGTTAGGCGACCCCCTTTTCAAAATAAAACACACAACCTAAAAATATGCCGATAACTTCTGGCGACTCCGCTGGGGAGAATTCCTCTCTCCATTGTAATCAGATAATTCTGCTTTCAAAAAATCGGTAGTGTATACATGTCCTTAATGGGTCAAACTACCCTTCTTTTCGTTGGAATACCATGTTCATTTCTACCGTGAACAAGTATAGCCAACATTCTCTCGGATTTAGGAGCCACTGTTTAGACACCCATAAACAGAGAGGTTCCGAGATCCTTTTACCTCATTTTTGAGGTGGGGCGGACCCCCAATAGGTGTTAGTTTAAGAGTGATCCTTCGAGACGAGAAGTCTTGCATAAGACTTTCTTTTCCTTTCCAACTTCGAATCAGATTCCTTACCTTCTCTACACCTTTAAACATTCCATTCTAAATAAACAAGCCCTTTTATAAATGATTCTTTTAACAAATAACCCCTTCTTATAAATACATGAACAAGAATGTGTTCGGACTCTTTTCAATTCCTTTCTTTTCGTCCTAAAGAAAAGAAACATAACTTAGGACTGACGATCGGGATCTACCTGCAGAAATGGAGGCCCCAAAGCTGATTTTCTCCTTCACAACGAATTTGGACTTCACTTGTCTATAAGGATGAAATTTGCTGACAATGGGATCATCCGATTTGGACAAGGATTTGAAAACACGAATGTCGAGATCACCGACGTTTCCCTTTTCGCATCGACGAACAAAGTATACGAAGGCGAGAAGCCGGCTGCATGAGTTCGACCTTAGGTCGACCCGAGAGTTTCCTCCTCGCAAGATCCGTGGCGAGGGGACTACTGCTGTCCGCGGGAGGAGCTGTCCTTACTACCCCCACTAGTCTAGTTGTTTCTGCACCTACCCCGACTTCTGCCAAATTAAAGGGGAAAGAAGCAAAAATGAGTAAAAATAGAGCTTAAAAGCAAAGTTAACGAAATTATAGGTCTGACGCCTAGGCGCCAGAATCCGATGCCTAAGCGCCAGTTTGATACTGAAGCAGATAAGATTTTTGACAACTTTAGGTGGTTATTTTGACGGTGTTAAGTTGTTACCAAACATTCTAGAAGACAGGAAGTTACTCCTAATACATAGGACAGGTGATACAATGTATCTAGACAAGGGAAAACAGTTTTAATCACGAAGAGGTGCGATCCAAAGTGAATAGGTGCGATCCAAAGTGAAGAGGTGCGAAGACTTTGTCACAGACTTCGGCGTCTAGGCGCCAAATCCTGGCGCCTAGGCGCCACAGTTACTTTCTAGAAGATACATTGTATTTGGATGAATTTTGAAGAGGTGCCTTAAACAACCCCTGGTCTTTTTTGGAGCTCTATAAATTGGAGTCATTTCTATAGAGAAAAGTGCCCCTAAGCATTTTAAAGTTCTCTCACGCTTGAAAATAATTTTAAGGAGCCACCTTCTTAAGTAATTAGTGAGTTTATTTTAGTTATTTTGAATGCTACTACTCAATTCCTTAAGTAGTTAGAGTGATTTTATAGGTGTTGTTGTTGTTGAAGTCTTTCATTTTGCATTAGAATCAATAGAAGTCAGTGGATCACTTAAAGTAACATTCCAAGTAAGTATTTGTAACTTGGTTCAAAGTTTTGTAAATATGTTTTGTTGTGTGAATTCAATGTGTTCGGAGTAGTTAGTTTTCTTTCTCCTTTCAACCATGAAAAGATAATAAAGATAATTTAATTTTGTTGGAGAACTTAATCTTAAATTTTATAAAAATTGTGATGGAATTAATACGTGATCTTAATTTACTTTTTAAACTGGCCATTTGAATTGTTAAAACCTGTTGAAGAATTCTGAGACCTATCAGGAGATGAGTTCTTAACTAGTAGATATCACATGAATCTTTGGGTAATCGAAGGCCATGAGCGGGTTATTCAAGGTGAAGTGAAAATAAATACGGAGATATTTTTTATTAGGCGTAGAATTAATTAGTTTTTAGTGTGACAGAATAAATTCTAATAATTTGGTTTATAGAAAGGGAACAGGTCACTAGTAGGGCCAACCATAGCCTCCCTTGGACATTTAGAAGTGTAAGCCTAGATTAACCCATTCTATTAATATTACATCCTGAACTGATCAATAGATTAGACAATGTTATTTATACTATCAAGTGAAGGTAAAGAGTAGGAATAATTCTGTTTGGCGCAATACCATAATCTACGTTCTCCACGAATGATAATTATTCTAAAAAATCTTGGATTAGTTGAAAAGGACAAAGTTGTTTTATTTATAATTGCATTAACCTTTACTTTATTGCTGCTTACTTACATTTAGTAGAAATTTCATTAAACTTAAAATTTAATCGTTGCAAAGAAATAAAATTATAAATACTTTTAATTTGAAAATCTAATTAATTCCTTCAATTAATCTATAATATATCTTCCCCGTGGGATCAACAACCAGGACTCCAATAGAGCCCTCTATTACTTGAAACGATACGTATACTTGCGTTTAAAATCGAGACTTTACGAAATTATTTAAATATAAATTCATAAGTTCTTACATATACAGAGAGTGTAAAGTCAGGCGCATCATAAGGCTTAAAGGTTTAATTAGGCTCAATTAGAATAAGAACTAATGAATTTTTAAAGGTTATGTAAGCTCAATATAAGTAAGGCTTAAAGGTTTAACTAGATCTAATTAAGGTTAGATGTAATTAAGGTTTACAGTTTAATTAAGCCTAATATAAGTAAGGCTTAAAGATTTAATTGGGTCTAATTAGAGTTAGACCTAATTAGGGTTTAAAGTTTTCTAAAGCCTAATGTAAATAGGGCTTCAGTGTTTAATTACGTCAAAATTAGGTTAGACCTAATTAAGGTTTAAAGGTTAATTAAGCCTAATGTAAATAAGGCTTAAAGTTCAATTAAGTCCAATTAAAGTATGACTTAATTAAGGTTTAAACTCTACTTAAGCCTATTGTAATTAAGGCATGTGTTTAATTAGGTCTAATTTGGGTTTGACATAATTAAGGTTAAAGGTTAATTAAGCCTAATATAAGTAAGACTTAATAGTAATTAGGTCTAATTAGGGTTAGACATAATAAGGGTTTAAAGTTGATTAAGCCTAATGTAAGAAAGGCTTAGTGGGTTTAATTAGGTCTAACTACACTTAGACCTAATTATAGTTTAAAGTTTACTTAAGATTAATATAAATAAGGCTTAAGGGTTTAATTAGGTCTAATTAGGGTTAGAACTAATTAAGGTTTAAAGTTTAATTAAAACTAATGTATTTAAGGCTTAATAGGTTCAATTTGATCTAATGAGGGTTAGATCTAATGAGGGTTAGACCTAATAAGGGTTTAAAGGTTAATTAAGCATAATATAAGTAAGGCTTAAAGGTTTAATTAGGTAAAATTAGGGTTATACCTAATTAAGGTTTAAAGGTTAATAAACCTTAATATAAGTAAGGTATAATGGCTTAATTCAGTCTAGTTAGGGTTAGACTTAATTAGGATTTAAAGTTTACTTTTGCCTAAGTAAATAAGGCTTAAGGGTTTAATTAGGTCTATCTTTGGTTAGACCCAACTATGGTTTAAAGGTTAATTAGTTTAATGTATGTAAGGCGTAAAGGTTTAATTAGTTCTAATTTGGGTTATACCTTGTTAAGGGTTAAATTTTACCTAAGCATAGTTTAAATAAGTCTTAAGGGTTTAACTATGTTTAAAGGGTTAGAACTAAATGTTTTAGTTAAATTTTTAGGCTTTGGGGATCCTTCATGGGTTCAAGGAGTCAATGCTGATAAACTTTTTCTCAAAGATGGATCTAATGGTCATGATGATCATAGGACTTGTAAAGGAAACCATGGGATTCTATGTTGATTTGGGTAGTTCAAAATATGTCCTGATTATGGATGTCAGTTTAGAAAAGATCCTCACAAAAATGAAGTCAACATACCATATGGTGCAAAATTGACCATATGGTCCATGGTTGACCATAATTGTTAAGGATTGGATGGAGAATGTGAAATGGTCAATTTGGTCAAACTTTGAATAAATCAGGGTTAGACCTATCTTTTTTTGAACATTTAAATGTACCATCAATGTTGGATGTCAAAATGGAACATTAGGGTTTTGGTCTGATTATTGGGGTTTAGTAAGATCACTGGTGAGGCCTATGATCATTTTGTGTAGACCCCTTTGGTAATGTAGATTTGATTGTCACAGTAGTTCCTAGGGTTTACAGGCAAGTTTTAGGGTTTCAGACTAATTTAGGAGACCTAGAGAAAACAAACAAACTCCTTAGGCTTTCAGGTTGATCTAGGTGATCATAGACAAGTCCTTTTTATTATTCAAACTAAGAAAACCTAAATCATTCTAACTTACATGTTAAAAAAATTAAATTCATCAAAAACCATTTTAACAATAAAATAATTTCAAAGAAAAAATTTTTAAAAACTTAAACTTGTCGAAAGTAAAACTATGTCAAAAGCCCTTTCAAAAATTATAATAATAAAAAATTTTCTAAATTTTAAATATTTCCAAAAAAAAAATTTTACAAAATTTATATAAAATGAAAACACAACCATTTTCAAAAAAGAAAAAAAAAATCAGCAAGAAAACTTTGACTTGGAAAACTAAAACTAAAATTCTCAAAAGAAAATGAACTTAAACCTTGTTTTGAATTCCTTCCAAGACAAAATTTTATAAAACAATTTCTTTTTCAAAATAAAACATAGAAACATAAATAAAATTTTCAAAACTCAAAGATGAACCTACGAAGCTCAAATCTTTTCATGATGAAACCTAAATTCCTCCTAAGAAAAAAAGTAAATAAATTCGTTTAAAGTATAATTTAGAACTTTTAACAAAACCTTCTTTTAAAGTAGAACTTATATCTCTAAATATTAAAACCCATTTGAAACATAAATGAAACTCTTCTCAAATAGAAGTCCTCTTATGAGCTCATCAATTGTGTAATTTTTATCACCAAAATCATTTGACATTGCAAAAACTCTTAAATAGCTAGCTTATGAAAGACCTGTAGACATTTTTAGGATCTGGTGCATGAGTGAACATATTTCCTTTCAGAAACATGTGATTTATAAGCCTAACTCCAAAACATACATTTTTTTGGGAATTTCATTTACATTTTCCCCTCCTTAAGATCATTCACATGCTAATAGTATCTTTGTATGACAAAATATTTTACAAAATTATATTTTATATATATATAAATTTACAATATGAGTATGTGAATGAAACATATGTTTGATAAATAAAAACTATGAATGTCTTGAATGAAGCATTTTATGGTATATAAACTTTAACATATAATAGTAAATTAAACACCAAAAGTCAAACTTTTGAGAGGCAACCAACGGAATGAAATTAGGATAGAAAAAAACCATCAAAATTAAACTTAAAACAATATGATTTTCACAATGATTGACATTCTTGGAGTTCAAATAAATCATAAATCTTGGATTAAATATTAAACTTTCAAATAACTCTAAAATCCACCTTCATAATTCAAAACAAACACTACTAGACAAATGAACTGTGAACTACATGTTAGTCATCTTCTAAATAAAACTAAGGATTACACACACACCCTAGAATAGTCTAGTCTAGAACCATTGTTTAGTTTATTTTGTACACTTAGTCGGTGCTAAAGACTATGAAATAAAATAAATAGCTATACCCCTTTGAGCTATATAAGTTCCCTAAAATAAAATAAGTCATGATTACTAACAAATGCTCCTCTAACCACATAATATTAAGTTCTATATTCATCATCACTATATTAATAGTGGAGACCTCTAAATATTTAGTTAGTTAATAGTTTAAGGATACAAACACACCTGTAATGATGGAATTTGATGAGCAACTTGACTGGAAGCGTTATACCTAAATTTAACTTAGTCCACCCATTTAGTCTCCTTATAGAGTCTAATTTATTTTATGGCAAGGACTTCATTTCCGTATAGAAATCCTTCCATCCTAACAAAACCACTATGTTAGGATCCAAATTATCTAGTTTAACCATTCTGACTAACCCTTTTGAACTTAATTCAAACTTTACCGATAAAAAACCTAAACTCCCCAAAATCCAAAACCATATTTCAAAAAAAATTTAAAACCCTAAACTGTTTTACTCTAAAACCAAAACGTTATTCAAATTTTAGATAATTCAAAAACAAACTAAAAGCCAAAACCTTCTCAAATCCTTAAAAATTCTTCCCAATACAATCTAAACTTTCTTTAAATTAAAATTAATCTTTTTTGAAACTCTGAGTTATTTGAAACTTCAAAAACCTAACTTTCAAAATTCAAACATTCCTAAATTCTTCTTTCCTTAAAACTCCAAACCACTTCAAATAGACCTTAATAATCATCAAAACCTTAACAAAATTTAATAAAACTTATAAAACCTTAATAAACTATAACAAAATTTAACAAACATTGACAAAGTTTTAAGAGACCTTAAAAATATTTTGATAGAGTTTAACAAACATTATTAATTTCAAAACAAACATTTAACAAACTTAAAAATTAAATAGTTTAAAATAAAACTTTATACAACCTTAATAATTCAAATAAACCACAAACACTACTAAACAATTTAAAATAATCATCAAACATTTTCATGTAACCTTGAATTTTGAAATAATCCTTAAGCCTTCTCAAATAACTTTAAACTAAAATAAAATTTAAATAAATCTTCAAGTAAACTTTAACTATCTTTAAACATAATTTAAAAAGACTTCAAATATACTTCAAACAACAAACCCTCGTAATTTTAAGAAGACCCTAACGTCTTAAAGCAAGTCAACACAAATGAACCTTTCAAATAAAATCAAATCCAACCACTTCAAGTCTTCATCTCAAGTAAGTAAATATAAATTATACCCTTTTGAAATCAAATTAATCAAAATCAAGCTTTTCCAAACCAAATTTAATTTCTTAAATCCAAAAAAACAGCCTCTTTTCAAGTAAATTCATAATTGCAATCCATAGAGCATGCCTTCTTCCGATAGTTGTCTAACACATTTCATATGCCTTTTCATGGCACATCGCGATTGTATTACAAATTCTAAACTTTCAATTTTACTAAAATCCTTTCGAAGCCATCAATCGATCTGTAAATCTCCAATATAAATATTGAAAAATTTTACCATGTTGTCATGCCTCATATAAGCTAATACATTAATTTAGAGTATTCTTGAGAGCCACAACACTAGTAATGTAATTATCTATGAGGCATACCCTCATTGGGATACTAGACCTCAGAATAAATTAAATCCTATATTGCACCTGCTGGATAAGGTAGAAACCCCTGGACAACATAGGTTTAATGATTTTCTTCGTTCAAGTGATAAATTCATTTTAAGAGAATATTTTTATTTTTTAAGATAGTTTATTATATTTTGAGTAATGCATCTAATTGTTTAGGTACAAACGTGTGATTTATGGTGTATACCCATTATAAATAATATCCTGCCATGAGTGTGGAAATGTGTTGAGCTGATCTACGATAATTATGCTTACGATATATATATATATATATATATATATATATATATATATATATATATGATAAATTGCAGCTAGGATTGCTCTTCTGGGGTTTGGGTGTCTAGGATGACCCCCTCGCGGCGCCATCACTCCTTCTGGCTGGGTAAGTGCTCTCCTGCTGGTGGCCGGCTGTTTGTTCCTGGCAGAGTGGGGTTTGGACTTCTGAATTTGGTTCTGCTGTTTTTTCTCCCTTCCCGGGCTCTCCCTGGTTTGAATTTTTACTGTTCCATTGAATTGGCTGGTGGTTAGTATTTTCTGGCTTTGCTTCTTGTGGTCTGTTTGGGTGCTGGGTTACCTGGTGGGGTCTCTGCTTAGCTTCTATAGCTTCTGGCTTGATCTTTCTGCTGGTTTTTTGTTCTGGTTTTTGGTGGTTTTGTCCCTGAGCTAGCTGGGGTTTTTCTTATCTCAATGGATCTTTCCACCAAGCTGGAGTGGGCCAAAGCCACCTATGCTGGTGTGGTTGGCAAAGGCCCCTCCCCTCTTAAAGATAGTTCCCAACTTGTGTTTCCTCAGCATTTTCAGGATGCTGCAGCTGGTAAGGATTCCTACCCATTTATCAGCCCTTTAGGTGAAAAGGATGGCTGCCCTACTGTGTTTTTCTCTGACAGTGAACTAGATCAGTTAAATGATGAAGTTAAGCTCACCTTAATAGGGAAATTTGCTCTTGGCCATCCTACAATGGATGCGGTGAGAGCATTCTTTGACTCTTTGGCCTTCACTGGCACTCAGAAAATGGGTCTTTTGGATGGTAGGCACCTCCTTATTCATCTTTCTACTGAAGAGGACTATGCCCGGCTCTTTGGAAAGCAGATGGTTACTATTGGAGGTAAGGATATGAAACTCCTCAAGTGGACACCTGACTTTGATCCCAGCAAGGAACCACCGATTGTCCCCATATGGTTTCAATTACCAAATCTCCCCTACAGATTCTTCAATCATAATACTCTCTTCCAGATTGGTAGAGCCCTTGGCACTCCTTTGAGGATGGATGATGCTACCTTTAACAGAGCTCAACCTGAGGCTGCTAGATTACAAATTGAGAGGGACATTTCATTGCCAGAAGTTAAAAAGATTTGGGTGGGCTCAGCTTCTGGGGGCTGTTGGCAAGAAGTCATCATGCAACAAAAACCATACTACTGCTCCCATTGCAAAATGTTTGGCCATACTTTAGAAAAATGTTATCGACTTCATCGCCCCTAGGAGGGCCACTACAAGAGTTGAGACTGGTGCTGTGGTTTCCAGTCAAGCACCTCTTCCCATAGACAATCCTACTGCAAATACTAAAGTTCAATCCTAGAATACTCACACTGATCCAGCTTATGATGGAATTCTCCCACTCCCCAATTTGATTCTTAACCCCTTCCCCACCCCCCTTCCAATCCTCTTCCTTCTTGGATTGGTCAAACTGCTAGTTCAAATAGAATTCCTAATAAATCAGTCTATATTGATTGCTCATCCCCCCTCACCCCTCTTCAACTTCCAAACTCATTTCTGACATAAACTTACTAGCTGGGGAGGTTGGCCCATTACCTGTTGAGCACTAGGTGAAGGTGGCTCCCTTCCAAGAAAACTGCCTAACTTTCCAAACTAAATTGGGAACAGACTGGCAAGTGCAAAAAGACAAAAAGAAAAATAAGCTCACCACTGGTTTGTTGGAACCAGTTCTTCCCCACTCTCCTATTGGATCTCCACCTAGTGCAAGCAGAATTAAAACCAGATCCAAGTCCCAGTCTCTCATCCCCACTCCCACCTCTTCTCGACCCCCTGATGTTTAACATTCTGTGTTGGAATATCAAGGGTGTTGCTCATCCCTCCTCCCTCAAAAGACTTCTTTTTCTCTTTAAAAAACACCAACTTTGGTGCATTGCTATCCTTGAACCTATTGTTCATAAAAACCCCCACAAATACCTCTTAAAGTTCCCTGGCTGTTCTCTTTTTATCAACACCTCCAATAAGATTTGGATTATTTGCAGAAAGGAAATTCAGTGGACTGTTACCGTGGATCATCCCCAATTTGTTCACTTGGAGTGTCATTTGAATGGACATCAGTTTGCTACTACCTTTGTCTATACTGGTTGCACTAAAAGTGCCAGAATTGAACTCTGGACTGAGCTGTTAGCAATTAGCTCCTCCATCAATACTAGCTGGATTGTTGGTGGGGATTTTAATTGTTTGGGCTCTTATGTTGAAAAGTTTGGGGGAAGACCCCCTTCTATCCCCACTATGACTGATTTTAATGACAACATACCTACTGCTGGGCTGTTTGATCTAGGGTTCGAGGGGCTTCCTTTCACTTGGAGGAGAGGCAAGATCTGGGAGAGACTGGACAGATTTCTGGCTAACAGCCTTTGGCATCAGAACTTCCTACACACCTTTGTCACCCATCTAAACCTGGCTGGGTCAGACCATAGACCTCTACTGATCACCATTACTGCTGCTGAAACCTTCAATAACCCTCCCCCTTTCAGGTACCTAAACTGCTGGTCTACCCACACAAATTTAAAAAATTTTATGGCTGCTAACTGGTCTGGATGTAATCACCCCAACCCCCTCAGAAATCTTGAGATGATGCAGATCAAAGTAAGTAAGGCTCTTAGGCAGTGGAGTTGGAACACTATAGGGGATTTTGCAAAGAATGTTGAAAAGGTTGAAAAAGAGGTACAGGAGTTAGAAACTGCTGTCATTGCTCATCAAGACAACTATGGGGAACTGATTGCTGGACAGAGAACCTTTGGTTGCCTGTTGTGCTCTAAGATCACTTTCTTAGACAAAAAGCTACCTATTATAATTTTAAGGATGGTGATAGAAATACTAAATTCTACCATGCTTATAATAAATATAAAAGAAAATGTTATTCCATCCATTCTATCAAAACTGAGATGGGTGCCACTCTGCATAATGGAGAAGATATTGCTATTAGTGTTGTGGAGTATTTTAAGAGACTCTTCTCTCACAATTCTGTGAACAGATCTACTATTGATGCTATTCTGTTCTCCAGGGACTATCACCTCACTCAATCTCTCAAGCTAACCGAAATTCCCACTGAAGAGGAAATCTGGGAGGTCTTTAATTCCATGGATGGGCCAAAGGTTGCTGGTCCTGATGTGTTCACTGCAGATTTCTACAAGAAAACATGGGGCATATGCAAAGGGGATGTGGTCAAGGCCATCCAAGGGTATTTTCAGGGAGTTGATTTGCCTCAAAATTTTTATGCCTCTACAATTATGCTTATCCCTAAGTCTGAGGCCCCTACTGATGGGTCTCATTTCAGACTAATCAGTCTCACTTCTATACTCAGCAAAGCTATCAGCAAGATCTTGGTGAGGAGACTCCAACCCCATTTAAACTAGATTATCTGCCCCAATCAAGCAGCTTTTGTGCATGGCAGGTCCATCTCAGACAATGTGCTACTGGCTCAAGAATTGATGTTAGATCTGGATAGACAATGCAGAGTTGGGAACCTAGTGTATAAACTTGATCTTAAAAAGGCTTATGACACATTAGACTGGAATTTCATTTTGGGTATCCTTCAAGCTAGAGGCTTCCAACAGGAGTTTTGCTTTTTAATCAAGAGGTGGCTTACTGATAATAAACACTCCATCTTGATTAATGGTTGTTCCTGGGGGACTTTTCTGCTACTAGGGGCCTCAAACAAGGAGACCCCTTGTCTCCCATCATTTTCATTATTGCTATGGATTTTCTCTCCAGGCTGCTGGACTCTTAAAACTCCTCCCTACAGTATGCAAGATATCATCACAGGTCCACTATTCCTATCTCACATTTAATTTATGCTGATGACATAATCATATTTTCTAGAGCTAGTAAAAATGTTATGAAGAAAGTAACTAAGTGCTTGGAGTCTTTTCAATTGGCTTCTGGACTTTCCTACAATCTACAAAAATGTACCCACCTTTTCCCAATGAACTGCCCCCCATCCATCACCCACTGGATATTGGATCACACTGGGTTTTCCAAAACTAAGCTCCCACTGAATTTTTTGGGGGTTTCTATTATAAAAGGAAGGCATAAGCAAATCCAATTTGATGGCATCATTCAAAAACTTCAGACCCAACTGGCTAATTGGGCTCATTCCTTCCTTTCCACTGGAGGAAGAATAACTCTTTTGCACAGTATACTCACTACCTTCCCTTCCTATGTCCTTCAGATGACCTGTATGAAAAAAAACACCAGAATTCAGATGGAGAGGATTTTCAACAGATTTCTTTGGTCTGGCAATAGGAAACAGTTGCAGTGGGCTAGTTGACAGAAGCTATCTAAACCATTTGAGGCTGGGGGTGTGGGCTTCAAAGGGCTTCTTCAACTTCAAGAAGTTAATTTTTGTAAACTTTGGGTCAAGTTCAGGCAGCACAACTCTCTTTGGGCCAAATACATGATGGGGAAGTATTGCAAAAATAACCACCCTACCATTGTCCAAGATAAGTTGGGGTCTTCTAGAGTTTGGAAGCAGATGTTGAAATGTAGGCACCTCACCACAGATCTGGTTAAGTGGGAACTTGGGAAAGGTGAATTTCTCTTCTAGAAGGACCAATGGTGCCCAGCTGACATGATTATCCCTATAGCCAACACTAACAAAGATCAGTTCCCTGTGGCTGATTGCTAGGATGGGAATGTTTGGTCCAGGGATGCTCTCAGACTCATCTTAAAGGAGAATTCTGTGGAGCAGGTTACAAGAATCCCTTTCAACAGAAATATTCCTGACACCATCAACTGGTACCATGGGCTGAAACACAGCATTACCAAACAAATTTACAATGCTATCCACTCCTGGACTAAAGTGGATTGGGGGACTGTAATCTGGAACTCCTTCCTTTCCCCATCTATGTGCTTTCTGAATTGGAAAATTCTTATGTGCTGCCTTCCCACTGATGACATCCTAAAACTTAAAGGTTTGAGGGGACCATCCAAATGCTACCTTTGTGGCCCTGAAGCTGAATCTATTTCCCATCACTTTTTCAGATGTAACTTTGTCCAACAGGTCTGGAATGAACTTATTTCTTACCTTAACCTGAATACTTTACAGCTGGAATGGTTGAATATGGCCTGTTGCATCAAATACAGTTGGGTACTATTCCTTTCATCATCTCCTGGTCCATCTGGATGCACAGAAACAGGAGTAAGTTTGATGTCAAGCCCCCTTGTGTGAAGATAGTAGTTGGAAACTGCCACTCTTATATCTCCAAGCTAATCTCCCACAAGAAGTTCCCAAAAATACTACAGATATCCCCAACTCATCTTCCCCCTCAGTTCAAGGTTATTCATGTCAAATGGAACACTCCAAACCACCCCTTCATCAAAGTTAACACTGATGGGGCTTTTAATATTAATGGTGCTGGGATTGGTGGACTCTGTAGAGATACCTATGGTAAAAGTCTTTGCTTTTTCCAGGCCCCTGCTGCTACTAGTGACCCCTTTGAAACAGATCTAATGGTTGTGTATTGGGCAATTCAGCTAGCTATTTGCAACAACTGGCATCACCTGGTGGTGGAAGGGGACTCTATGCTTGTTCTCAATCATCAGAGGAAGGACCTTCACCCCCCCTAGCATCACTCCTTTTGGATCAGGAGAATTCATTCTTTGACCTCTCAAGCTGTCATCTGGCTTTCTTTCATTTGAAGAGAAGGGAATAGGCCTGCCAACTGGCTTGCGCAGAGTGGGCTCAACTCTATGAATATTCTGGTGTCAACTGCTCCTCCTCCCTAACTTTCCTTTTTGATTGAAGCTGACGTATATGAGGCCCCCCACTTCAGAATTGTTAAAGCTTAACGGTTGGTTCTGTAGGATCCTTTCTCCTTTTGGTTAATTTGAGAATCCTTTCCTTCTTCTCCTTTGGTTTTGTCATTAGGATGAGATCCCCTTGTTTCTTTTCTTTTCTTTTCTTTACTGTTTTTCTCTTTTGATTGGTGGGAAATCAAACTTTTGTGCTGGGTTTCCTTACCATCAAGTGTTAGTTCTCTACATGAATGAAAACTACAGTTTCTTCCAAATATATATATATATATATATATATATATATATATATATATAGAAAAAAGGTTCAAAGGCCCTTACATGTTAATAAAATGGAAAATTACAAAAGTTCCCCCGATGGGAGCGGCCAAAAACCTCACAAGGCGGGCAACAAACATTAAGGTGTTAGACGGAACTCTCTCGGCCCAATACAAAACAAAAGCGAGGTCCCACTAACAGCGATAAATAAACCAAACGAGAAAAGCATAAGTGAAAAGGCGAGTCGGATGTGGATTAGATTCCTGCAAGGTTTGTGACTGGATTCTACGGTGGGGGCCTCCAGTAGGTCCCCAATAAGCAGTAATCTAAGCTGGGGGGGAGGGGAGGTGGACAGGGACACATCAGTGGCATCATCTCCTCTCTTGGCTAACCAATTAGTAGGTTTGTTTCCTTCCCTGTAAGTGAATTGGAACTGTACTGCAAGTTGGTTTTTAATTGTTTGGATCTTCCTCAACGATTGAGAGTGGTGGCAATTGGTAGAGCAGTTTGATTGAATCAAGGCAATCACCTCCATAAAGTCACATTCAATAAGCAGTCTGTTCCAATGAAAGAAATGGCCAAGCTTAACAGCCCAATAGACTGTAATCAATTCAGATTCCAGGGGGTCAATGGAAATTATAGGGGAGGAGAAATATAGTAAGCAGTTTTCCATAGAGTTTCTGAATAAGCCTCCCATGCCAGCAGCATCATCTCTATAGCTCCCATCAGTTTTTGCTTTGATAACGTTCTGATTTGGGGGGTGCCAGAAAACTGGAATAATTCTGAGGGACTACAGGGCGAGGGGGAGGGGGAATGTTGCAGATATTGGGGAGCTGTCTAGTTTGAATCAGTTTGTGAAGGTATGATAGGCAATTCCTAGTCACTGCCTCAACTGTAGGAATTTGATTGTCAAAAATTGCACTATTTCTTGCCATCCACAGGAACAAGACAGTTAACAAGGGAACAACACCAGCTCCCTGGGTATACCAATCAGTCCAGGCATCTAGAAAGATCCAACCATTGAAGAAGCATGGTGTTGATATTCGACTTCTCGATAAGCTCTATGCCGGACACTGTTGAGAGAAATGACAAGTAAAGAAGAGGTGGGGGATTGATTCTTCATCCTGATGGCAAAGGCTGCAGCAAGAGGGGCCCCTGAGTCCTTTCATTTTCAATATATCATCTGTAGGTAAGAATTTCTTGAATAGCCTTCAGCTGAAAAAATTCATATAAGGAGAAAGCTGTCTATGCCAAAGGATTTTAGTCCAATCCACAGTCTCCCAATGGAAAATTTGGGAATAAATTGCTTTGAAAGACTTTGAGTTGTATTAGCCTTCCAAGTAAAAGAATCAGCAGAAGTTCTATTAAATGTGATGGAAGCAACTTTTCTAGCAGAAGGGGCTTGTAAGATGGTGTGGAGTAGAGGTAAAGATCACTGGTCTCCATCCCAGCACTCAGAAACCTGTAGATTAAGATTGAGCTGGGTAGTGCAAGGTTGGAGCCAATCAAGAGGGCACCAATGATCAAGCCAAAAATTTATGGTACCCTTGCCAAGATTCCATAGATAAATTGTTTCAGCTTGTTGTCTATTATTTAATATGGCCTTCCACAGCTTGGAGTCCCCCACTTTACTGGTGACCAAGACAGGATGTGATTGTTTCCAGTATTTACCATTGAGGAATTAAGACAATAAGGAGTTCTAAGATCTGAATCTTATCCATAGCTTACAGAAATTAAGCTGGAAGATCTGATTAAGATTTTTAAAACCTAACCCCCCAGCCCAGTCAGGTTTAGCCAGTTTAGCCAAGAGGCCCAGTGGATCTGCTTCTTTTGACCTTACCACAGAAATCTGTTAAAGAGCCTTTCAAATTGACCTTGGGCACTTTTCTTCATGGCAGTCATCTGCATCACATAGGAGGGGAGGGTAGTGAGGATGCTCTTGAGTAAAGTGAGTCTCCCTCCAGAAGAGAGGTACAAGTGAGTCCAATTGGAAAGATAGCTGTTAAGTTTGTTTAGAATTTTGTCAAAATGATTTTGTTTGGTTCTGCCTGAAGATAATTGAAACCCCAAATATTTCAAAGGCAAGTGGGTAGTGGAGAAACCAGTGTAGCTGAGGACCCAGTGCTTAACTTCTGTGGGAAGCTTCCTTGGAAAAAGAATTTGACATTTAGAAGGGTTGAACTGTAATCCAGATGTGTCTTGGAAGTGTTGAAGACACTTGTGGATGAGCTTGACAACAGGTTTTGATGCATTTGAAAAAATCATAACATCATCTGCATAGATAAGATGAGTAATTAGGATATTTGACATGTGGTGGTACCTGTATGAGTGGTTGGAGCTCAGCTGTTTATTCAAGATTAAAGAGAGATAATCCATGGCTAGAATGAGAAGAGTGAGAGAGAGTGGATCCCCTTGCTTTAGTCCTCTGGTAGCAGTAAAATGGCCCCAGCTGGATCCATTGATGAAGATGGAATTTATTTTTTAGCCATCTGTGGATAAGGTTACAGAAAGTGTGGTTAAATCCCCTGGCAGAGAGAAGCTGAAGCAAAAACTCCCAGTTTAGAGTATCATAGGCCTTTTTAATATCCAACATATAAATCATATTGCCGCCCCTACAGTTTTTGTCCAAATCCAGGATCAATTCTTAGGCCAAAAGAACATTATCGGCAATAACTCTTCCTTTAACAAATGCGAGTTTGATTTAAGCGGATCAAATTCCCAAGGTGAGGTTGGAGCCTGGTAGTAATGATCTTACTAATTGTTTTCTTGATGACTGAGGTTAAGCTGATGGGTCTGAACATGTCCCAACTAGTAGGGTTATTGTTTTTGGGGATCAAAACAGTGCTTGAGGATGTGAAATATTGAGGAAGATCCTGCCCAGTGAAAAAGCTGGAGATGGCAGCTACCAAATCTGATTTAATAACATCCCAGGACTTTTTATAGAAGTCTGCAGTGAACCCATCAGGGCCTGCAGATTTGTTGATGTCAATGGAATTTACAGCTTCCCAAATTTCTTGTTCAGTGGGGGATGAGTAAGAGACAGCTGTTGAAGGTGATCCTGATGATCAGGCAGAAAGGATGGGTTGAGGGCATGTCTTTCATAAGGTGGCTAATGAGTTAGAACTTTAAAAAAGCTAAGTGCATTCCTCCCAATAGCCCCACTGTTATGAAGCCAGTCACCCTCAGTACTTTTGATGCTATGAATGGTGTTACATTTCCTTTTGTATTTAATGTAAGCATGAAAGAATTTGGTGTTCCTGTCCCCCTCCATGAACCCTGTGAGGGATGCTTTCTGTTTAAGAAGAAGATCCTGCACCTCAATGGAGTGTAAGAGCTTGGTTTGGGCAGCCAGGAGATGGTCCTCAGGAACACTTCTAGCTTGAGCAAATGCTTCAAACTTTTGGACTTCTTGTTCAGCTTCAGTTACAACAGTGTACACATTCCCAAATTGTGCCCAACCCCAACTCCTGAGAAGATTGTTGGTTTTGATGTGCAGCTACCTCAGCTTGTTCCATGGGTCAAGATGATCAGCACCCTGCCAGCAAGACTGAATAAACTGGAAAAATTTAGGATGAGTAGACCAAAAGTTCTGGTACCTAAATGGAGATCTGCAAATACTGGTGGGGGGGGGCAGATATAGATAGCAACAGTGGTCTATGATCAGAACAGCTGAGAGGAAGATGGGTTACTGCAGTATGGAGGAAGTGGGAGTACCAATATTCGTTCACCAAAAGCCTGTCTAGTCTTTCCAATATCATACTTCTTTTCTAAGTGAAATGAGGACCTTTGTATCCAAGGTCAAATAACCCAGCTGCCTGGATGTTATCTCTGAAGGTGTTCATGCTTCTAATGTTTGGAGGTTTGCCCCCCAGCTTCTCAGCAAAAGTAGCAATGCAGTTAAAATCCCCACCCACAACCCAAGGAATGGTTAAGGAGTAATTGATCTCATAAATCTGATTCCAGAGATCAATCCTTTCTTGCCTTCTGCATCCAGCATACAGGAAGGTGGCTAGGATGTGGTGATCAGCAAATTTCAGAGAGCAATGTAGCGGTTGTGGGTGGTCGATTAGGACATTACAACGCGACCTCTTTCTGCAAAGTAACTAGATTTTATTGTTGGAATTTTGATAATAGGTGAAACCGAGTGAGTTTTTTTAGTATTTTGTTGGGGGATTGATGTACCAAAGGCTACTAGGATGGCAATACACCAAGGGTTATATTTTTTGTTGAGATAGATAAGTCTTTTAAGAGATGGGGGGTTAGACACCCCCCTGATATTCTAACAAATCAGATTAATCATTGATTTGGGGGAGGGGGATATAGAGTGGTGTGGTTTGTGTTTGACTCTCCCTCTAGTTAAGGGGGGGAGGTCTCCCTACCCTTAGAAGAGGAGGAATCTGTTATCTTTAGTGTTTCATGTAGAGGTTTCTTTTTCTTTTTAGCTGTGTGGATGATCCATTCCTTCTCCATGGAGTCTTGAGCCTTCTCCACCACAGCAGGATGTGGGACACATAAATCATTAGAAGATTGAATGAGAAGTGGATTAGTGGTTGGTGAGGGACTAATGGGTAAGGGGTTGGAATGTTGACTGACAGTGGGGGTGATTGGTAGTTGAGAAGTAGGAATATCTGAGTCCTTGGAACCAGGCACCAAGGGAGTATTCTCCTGCTCACCCACCAGTGGAAGGTGAGAAGGAGAAGCAGTGATGGTGGGCTGTTTATGTTGTGTTCCAGAATTTCTAGGAGGTGGATGAAGCCTATAGCATCTTTCAGGTGTATGGCCAAACATTCTACAATGGGTACAAAAATAAGGTTTCTGTTGCATCACCACTTCCTGCCATTGGGCATCAGTCTTCGAGCCAATCCAAATCTTCCTTACTTCAGAGAGTGAAATATCTCTCTCAATCTGAATTCTTGCTTCCTCAGGTTTGGCTTTGTTAGTAGTAGCTGCATCAAGTTTGAAGGGAGTGCCAAGAGATCTCCCAATTTGGAAGAGTGCAGATTGGTTAAAATATATGTATGGGAGATTTGGGAATTTAAACCAAATGGGTACAATGGGGGGTTCCTTGCTAGGGTCAAACTCAGGGGTCCATTGGATGATTTTCATATCCTTGCCTACAATAGAAATTTATTGTTAGCAAATAGCTTAGCATAGTCCTCCTCAGCAGATAGGTTGATAAGCAAATGCCTGCCAACCAACAGCCCAACTCTCCAGTTGCCTATGAATTGTAAGGATTCAAAGTAGCTTCTTACTAGTTCCATTTTTGGATGTGCCAGAACAAACTTTCCTATTAGGGTGAGCCTGGCCTCATTGTTTAGTTCTTCCAGTTCTTGATCAGTAAAGTAAACAGCTGGACAACCTTCCTTCTCTTCAATTGGTCGAATGAATGGGAGTGAACTTCTCCCAGAAGCTGCATCATGAAATTTCTGCGAGAATAGTAAATCAGCTGGGTTAGTGATAGTAGAAGCCCTTCCCACTACACCAGCATATGATGCTTTGGCCCAATCAATGTGGGTATTTAGATCAATAGGATTAGCCATAAAGCAGGAAACTAGTTATGGGGAAACAGTAGTACTAGCAAGGGGCAGAATTTCCAGAGGTAGTAGAAGTTCTGAGAATAAACAGCAGTGCTTCAGAAAAGAGAAAAAGATAACTAAAGGCCAAAAATAAAGAGAAAAACTCAGAACCAGGTTGAAAGGCCAGAAGCCACCAGCAATGGAACAGTAAAAATTCAAAAAACAGTAAACTCGGGAAGTGCAAAAGAACTCCAGCAACCAGACCTTCAATCCAAACCACACCACAGGCCACTCAAAATCAACAAGACCCTCACCTAAACTTACCAGAGTTGCCGTCTCAGGAGCTCCGCAGCCGTGCTAATGCTAGAAACCCTAGCGAGCAAATCTAGCGCCTACCACGACCATCTTATATATATATATATATATATATATATATATATATATATATATATATATATATATATATATATATATATATATATATATATATATATTCTCAAAAGGAGCCCCCTGTGCTCCCATTCAATTAGTGATAGAAGTTACAAGACTCAGGTTGACAGAAGGAGGCCTTATTAATGCCCAACAAAACAAACAACCAACACCTATAGGTTCCTTCTTCAACAGCAACTCCACAGAAATCCAGAAATAAACAAGAAGTGTAAACCCATACATACAGGTATACCAATCAAAACACAAACAAAGGAAATAGTAAGTCCAAAGGGAGTTAGCTGGTCCCAATTCTGAGGTGAGGGGCAGCAAGGATATCACCCCCAATGAGTAATTTTAATTTGGGAGGTGGGGTAGTAGAAATTGTCACTAAAGACAAGGCAGAGCCACCTCTTGCTAACCAGTCAGCAGGTTTATTGCCTTCCTTATAAATGAACAAAAAATTGACTTGAAGTTGTGATTGAAGAAGTTGAATCTTCTGAACCCATTGAAAATGGTGTCAGGGGGTGGCAGTCAGAGTTAATCATTTGAATTAATAGCTAAGAGTCCCATTCTACTACAAGTGAGGTACACATAATTTTCAAGGCAATCTGAAGGGCCTAGTAAACAACAATTAGCTCAGACTCCAATGCATCAACAACAATGATGGGAGCATGGAAGAAAAGTAAGCATTCCTCCAAATTGTTCTTGAATAAACCTCCAATTCTAGCTCCACCCTCCCTAAAACTACCATCAGTGTAAATCTTGATCGAGGGAAGGCAAGGGGGGTGCCAAAACACCTTGACAATTTTGTGGGGATTCAGATTTTGAATATCGGGAAGAGAGCAGATATTGAGATACTTTTTATGCTTTATGAGCTCGTGAATATAAGTAAGGAAGTTTATGACCACTTCCTGCTCACAAATTAAAATTCCATCAAAGGTAGCCCTATTTTTGGACATCCAGATGAACCAGGCTGTGATGAGTGGTAAGGCACCAATCCCTAGATTATTCCAATCTGCACAGTAGGAGAAAATTTTATCCCATGATAGATGCTGAGAGTTAAAGCTGAGAAACATCATCAGTTTGTTCCAAACTAGCTGGGAGAACTTACAGGTAAAGAACAGGTGGGGGATTGATTCTTCAGCCATCCAGCATAGCCTGCAGCAGGAAGGGCCGCTAAGGCCCTTATGTTTAAGTATATCATCAGTGGGGAGGAATTTTTCAAAGACTCTCCAGCAGAAAAACTCAAGGATGGGGAAAGATATCTGTTACAAGAGATGGCCCCCCATGGAGCAATCTCCCACTGATATAATCTGGTATAAATGGTTTTGGACAGATTCTAATGAAGAGTGGTGCTCCATAAAATTGTTACCTTCTTGTGTCTATCAAACTGCACAGTGGCAACCAGTATGGCAGAAGGGGCTTGCAGAATATTCAGAAGTGTAAGTAAGGACCAGTTGTCCCCATCCCAATACTGAGCCACTTGTAGATTCAAATTAAAATTGGTGTTACAAGGTTTAAGCCTATCAGTGGGACAATAATGATTTAACCAAAAGTACAGCTCCCCTTTGCCAAGGGTCCAAACATATAGGTTTTCAGCCAGCTGCCTGGTTTTCAACATAGCCCCCAATAACTTAGAGTCTCCCAATTTTTTAGAAACCTGAGAGTGGTGAGAGTGTTTAAAATATTTGCCTGGTAGAAATTTAGCCCAAAGAGATTCTTGGGAGCTGAACTTAATCCACAACTTGCATATGTTCACTTGAATAATCTGGTGAAGACCCTTGAACCCCAAACCTGCCCAGATAGGTTTAGCAACTTTCTACCAAGAAGCCCAGTGGATTTGTTTTCTTTGTCCTGCATACAGGAAGTGATTGAAAGCCCTTTCAACTAGTACTTGAGTGCTTTTCTTCATGATGGTTATTTGCATTACATAGGAAGGGATTGCTGTGATAATACTCTTGAGTAAAGTGAGCCTGCCTCCATTGGACAAGTAGAGTTGTGACCAGTTGGCCAGGTAGATGTCGACTTTGTTTAGCACATCATCAAAATGTCTTTGTTTAGTTCTACCAATGTTAAGCTGCACCCCAAGATATTTCAGAGGCAATTGAGTGCAAGAAAAGCTAGTGTAGTTAAGAATCCAATGTTTCACCTCCTATGAGATCTTATGAGGAAAAAGAATTTGGCATTTTGTAGAGTTGAAAATCATGTCAGAATGCTTTTGAAATGACTGCAAACAATTGGTTATGTGCTTCATAGCATTTTTAGTAGCATTTGAGAAAATCATTACATCATCAGCATAAATGAGGTCGGATATAAGAATATTAGATTTGTGATGATACCTGATGGAGTTGTGGGAGAAGAATGTATGGTTTAAAATTTTTGAGAAATAGTTCATTGCCAGAATGAACAAAGTGGGGGATAAAGGGTCCTCTTTCTTAAGACCTCTAGATGCAATGAAATATCCCGAGCTGGAGCCATTTATAAGACTGAAGTGTGAGTTTACACTTAGCCATCTGTGAATAAGTGTACATATATCTCTGTGGAAACCCCTGGCAGAAAGAATCTCAAGGAGAAAATCCTAATTGATGGTGTCATAAGCTTTTTTGAATATCAAGCTTTTAGATAAGATTACCCCCTCTGCAGTGTTTGTTCAGATCAAGCAGCATCTCTTGGTCCAGGAGGATGTTATCAGATATGGATCTCCCCTTAACAAAAGCAGTTTGGTTAAGGCAGATCAGATTACCCAAATGTGGTTAGAGTCTGGTTATAATGATTTTGCTGATAGTTTTACTAAAAACAGATGTGAGGAAGATGGGTCTAAATTGGTCCCAATTATTGTGCACATTATTCGTGGGGATGAGGACAATGTTGGAAGAATTAAAATACTGAGGGATATCCCCACCTTGGAAGAAGCAAGTAATGCCCTCAATGACCTCCTTCTTGATAACACACCATGCCTTCTTGTAAAAATCAGTAGTAAACCCATCAGGTCCAGCTATTTAGAGTTATCAAAGGAGTTGAGGGCATTCCAAATCTCAGTTTCAGTAGGTGGATTGGTGAGAATCAGTCTGTTGGTGTATTGGTAAGAATCTTGAAAGTGATCATAGCTGATAGGGACCCTTTATATAGGAGGTTGTTCCACCAATTGCTGAAAATAGTGGGTGGCACTCCTACTAATCTCCTGGTTATTATAAATCTACTCCCCATTCTCTTTCTTAATGCTGTGAATTGTATTGATACTTCCTTCTATACTAAATATAAGCATGAAAATATCTGGTTATTATAAATCCACTCCCCCTTCAGTAAAATAGTTGAGTGAGGCCTTTTGCTTGAGGAAAAGATCCTGTGATTCAATGGAGTGCATTAGCTTAGCTTGAGCAGCAATAAACTGATATTCTAGGGCTCGCCCAGACTGAACTTGAGACTCCAGTAGCTGGACATCCTTCTCAACCTCCACAGCAGTAGAGACGTTGCCAAATTTCTTCCAACCCCATATTTTGAGCTCTTTACTAATTTTCAAATGAAGCATACACAATTTAATCCAAGGATCATGATGATTCTCACCCCTCCAATGAACCTTCATCAACTGTAAAAAATTGGGATGAGTCGACCAAATATTTTGATATCTGAATGGGGATCTAGAGACACATGCAGGAGGAGCAGAAATGGTTAAGAGTAAAGGTTTGTGATCAGAACAGGACAGGGACAAGTGAATAATAAAAGTAAGTAAAAGTAGGGAGTTCCAATTAGCATTAACCAAAAAATGATCTGGTCTCTCCTAGGTATGACTTCTTTTCCATGTGAAAGGAGGACCCCTAAACTCCAGGTCAAAGAGACCAGGTAAGTGAAGGTTATCACAGAAAGAATTCATAGTGTTTAGATTAGGATTTCTGCCACCCAATTTCTCAGCAGGATTGGCAATACAGTTGAAATCCTCCCCCACTATCCAAGGGGAGGTCAAGTTGCTATTGATGTGATGAATTTGCTCCTAGAGAGTAGTTCTATTAGCTTTCCTACAACCTACATAAACAAATGTAGCAAAAGCACAATGCACAGCTAGCTGTAGAGAAAGGTTAACCAACTATTGATGGTCAATCAAAACCGACCAATACACCTCCTTTCTACAAAAAAATCTAAATCTTGTTACTGGAGTTAGCAAAATGAGAGAAACTAGGGAATTTGATAATAATTTTGGCTGAATTTTGATGAACCAAAGGTTCCAAAATAGCAATGCACCAAAGAGTATGTCTTTTTATTTAAGTATAAGAGTCTCTTTAAAGATTGAGGATGAGCCACACCTCTAATGTTCCATCAAAGAAAATTGATCATGGAGAGTTAGGGGAGAGGGGGATGTCTGGGATCTTGATCTAGTTCTACCCCTAGTGAAAGGGGGAGAGACCACATTTGATGTTGAACCAGATAATTTCTGAGTTTTAGTTTTATGTTTGTTCTTCATTTTGGCTGTTTGAATCACCCATGCATCCTCCATTGATTGTTGCATCTCACCCAGCAATTCAGTAAAGGGGACAGCCAGGGATTTGCTTGCTTCCACATTCAAAGGTAAGGTATCATTGGGTTGACATGATGTAAGGATGGGTTCAGCTACAGTAGTAGTTTTGATATTAGAGATTTTAGTATTAGGGGAAGGGAGGTTGGTAGGATGGGTAAGGCTGGGTAAGGTTCCTGGGGAGGGTCCATCTTGAGACCAGCAATTAAGTTAATCAGAGGACTAGCTGGTTGGGTTAAAATAGGCTCCCCTGAGAGTGTGCCCACTTGTGAAATATCATTGGTTCCAGTAGGATGAGGGGTCTTTTTCTGTAATCTGGAAGCAATATTAGCTTTAGTGACATCTCTAGTATTGGGGGTAGGTTTCTTAGAAGAGGGGTGGAGCTTGTAACATCTCTCAATTCTGTGCTTAAACATCTTACAATTGGAGCAGTAGTAGGGCTTCTGCTGCATAATCTCTTGTCAGATGCCATGAGCAGCAGACCCTACCCAGATCCTTTTAATTTCTGGTAGGAAAATGTCCCTCTCAAATTGCATTCTAGCAACTTCAGGTTTGGCTCTATTAAATGTTGCAGCATCAAGTTTCAAAGGAGTGCCACTGGCCCTCCCAATTTGGAAAAGAGCATTTTGGTTGAAAATCCTGTAAGGGAGGTTGGGGAACTTGAACCATATAGGTACAATGGGGGGTTTTTACTAGGATCAAACTCAGGTGTCCATTTAATGAACTTTATCTCCATTCCAGCAATTGTAACCAACTGTTTAGGAAATAATCTAGCATAGTCTTCTTCAGTGGTGAGGTGGATGAGAAGGTGACGTCCATCCAAGAGCCCCATCTTCCAATTGCCTATAAATGATAGAGAGTCAATGTAGTTTCTGACCAGCTCCATCTTAGGGTGGACAAGAGCAAATTTTCCTTTTAAGATGAGCCTCACCTCAGCATTGAGAGCCTCAAGTTCAAGGTCAGAGAGGAAGACAGCAGGACACCCATCCTTAACACCAATGGGGTTAATAAAAGGGCAAGAGCCTTTGCCAGCAGCTACATCATGCAGTTTTTGTGGGAAGACAAGCTGAGTAGGGTCATTAAGAGGGGATGGTCCCTTGCTAACTACTCCAGCATAAGTGGCCTTAGCCCAATTAATGCTAGTAGATAGCTCCACAGGGCAAGCCATAAAAGCAAAGCAACAAACTCACCATGCCACGACTCAATGAATAGAGCAAGTAGAAAGTTTGAAAAATGAGAATCCGGGATGACCCAAAACCGCATATATATATATATATATATATATATATATATATATATATATATATTAATACTCCTTTTAATGATTTTATAATGTGGATACTATGCAAGTATATGTATCTTTTAATCAAGTAATATATGACTTTTTGATTAAGTCCCAAGATATTGAACCCATAGGGAAAGTTATAAACAATGAAGACAAGAAAATTAACTTTTCACTATTTTAAAGAAAGATCTTACTCAAAATAATGATAATATTTTAGTAAATGAAATTTGATTCCTTTTGTTAATTTTATAATTTGAAGTAAAAATAAACAATAGCTTCAACAAAACTTTTGTAAGATTAAAACTTATACAAATGAAATATCTTTTTTCCTTTTTATGAATCGGTAACAACATATAGAGAATATTTATTGTGGAAGTATCTAAAATGTATTGTCCCAAATAAAAGCAATTACATTCTATACCCTTAATAGAGATGCTATAAAGAACATAGGTTAATTGACTGTTTTAAAAATATTGATGATGGGATAAGTAAGAAAGACACTAGCTCTCACTCTAGAGTTTCCTCGATTCCCTCCATCTGAGGGCTAAGATATGGTATCAAAACTGATGACGATGAAATATATATGGATCACATGTTGTCGCCGTCAATTTCTGTATCATGTTGATGTCAAGGAGTCGTCACTCTCTTTCTCTATCTATCACCCTAATTCTTATTCTACTTAGACTTTTGTCAGAAGTTTTTAGAGAAATTGAAGAAGGATTAATCATGATAGAGATTCAGAGAAAAAGAGATCGAATGATAATCTCATAGAATAAACCTTCAGATTGTGTGATTACTGAAGTTTTTGGTATAAGAAAATCACATGAAGATCTTGGGTAACCAGAGAGATCTTATAGGTGAAATACCTATCCAGAGTTCTTTAATCTCCTATAGAAGCAAGCTCCTATAGTTAATTACATCTTGAGCAATTAATGCTGCCTAGGAAAACTCCCGATTAAGGTTAACATTTATCCTCGAAAAAGTGTAAGTGTTGTTGTAGTAGTGTGTTTCTGAAGAATCGATACTACCAAAAAGTTTTATTTAAGTTGGGTGTATGTCATTGTTTTGTTATGTTTTGCTTTGTTGTTTTGGTTTCATGTCATGTGATATGTCGAGATGTCATAGTTTGTATGTCGTGTCATGTCATAATGTGATGTCGTAAATTCATCTCATTTTATGTCGTGTCTTAATGTGAATCATAATGTCATGTTATTTTATGTGATGTCGTAATTTCATAAGATGTCATGATTAATATCTCGATTTGTCAAGAGATATTTTATCTCCTATGTCGTTATTATGTCATGAGATACCTTCAATGATGTCAAGAAGATATCATTACTTATTTATTTTTATTATTTTGTTTATGATTCCATTTTGTTTTAAATTTTTGTTTTGTCATGTCATTTTGTCATGTCATTAGATCATGTCATTTTATGTCATGTCTTAATGTGATGTCGTAATGTAATAAGATGTCATGATTAATATCTTGATTTGTCATGAGATATTTTTTTTCATATGTCGTTATTATGTCATGAGATACATTCAATGATGTCAAGAAGATATCAATACTTATTTATTTTTTGTTATTTTGTTTATGATTCCCTTTTGTTCTAAATTTTAGTTTTTTTTCATGTCATTTTGTTATGTATTTGTTTTGGTTTAGTGTCATGTCATCATTTTATTGTGGTATAGAAATGTCATCGTATGTTTTTGTTAATGTTGATGTTATGTCGATGTCAATGTTAATAATTTTGTCATTTTATTTCAGATTTCGCGACTAACCTAAAAGTCCAGTTGTCTTTGTTGTCATATCATTTTTATTTTGTTGTATGTAGAAATTTTAAGTTTTGTGCCTATCCTAAAAGTTAGGGTTTTGTTGTCAATGTTCCGTCGTCGACGTCCTGCAAAACAGAGTTAGCACACCCTATAACATGCAAAGAAAATCTAAACGAAACTTCATGTCTTCATCCTGCAAGGAAAATATAGTTAGAAACAATGTCATATCAAGATATTTAGATTACCTAGTTAAAGTGTCTGTTGATCCAGAGTTGTCGGATGTCCGAGTTTGGTGAAATGTTGATTTAAGTTTATGTCAATTTAAGTTTAAATTTTTATTTGTCTTGAATATTGATTTGGGTTGGGTTGTCGATTTTTAATTTTATGTCGAGTTAAGTTCAATGTGGGTCAAACTTTAAGAATTATGTCATTTTATATCGAGATATATTGAGTTTGGTTTGAAATGTCGATTAATGTCATTTAATGTCGGTGATTGTTTAATTTGGTTTGAAATGTCATTTAATGTTGGTGATTCTTTAATTTGGTTTGAAATGCCGATTAATGTCAGTTTGTGTTTGGGAATGTTGATTAATGTCGAATAATTTCATTTGAAATGTTGAACTTATTGAGTTTCGTTTAGAATGTCGGATTTATGTCGGTTATGTCGATTTTTATTTGAAATGTCAAATTTATGTCTATTATGTCGATTTTAGTTTAAAATGTAGATTTTATGTCAATTATGTTTGAAATGCCAAATTTATGTCGATTAATTATTTGGAATGTCAAATTTATGTCGATTATGTCGATTTTGGTTTAAAATGTCGATTTTACGTCAGTTATGTTGATTTTGGACTAAAATGTCGATTTTATGTCAGTTATGTTTGAAATGTTGAATTTATGTCGATTTTGTCGATTTTTATTTGAAATGTCAAATTCATGTCGATTTTGTCGATTAATTGTTTGGAATGTCAAATTTATGTTGATTTGAGTTCAATTTTGTCTATGATAAGGCTTATGTTGATTTCGAATTAATTTTGTCGATTTAGATTCAATTTGGGTTGAACCTATGATTTATGTCGATTTAGGTTCAATTAGGTCAAACCTAAAATGTATGTCGATTTAGGTTCAATTTGGGTTGAACCTATAGTTTATATTAATCTAGGTTCAATTTGGGTTGAACCTAAAGTTTATGTCGATTTAGGTTTAATTTGGGTTGAACCTATGGTTAATGTCGACTTTTGTCTGTTTAAATTTGGTTTCAGGTTTTGATCTTGATTTGAGTTTAGTTATGGGTTTTATGTCGATTTGAGTTTGGTTAGGTTCATTGTCAATTGAACCTAGATTTATGTCAAGTTGAATTGAGTTAGGTTCATTGTCAGTTGAACCTAAGGTATAGATTTTGACTTAAGTTTAATATGAGTTGAACTTAAGTTGGGTTTTAGTTTAGATTCAAGTTAAGTTGAACCTAAGGTTTAGGTTAGACTTAGGTTCATGTCATGTTAAACCTAAGTATGGTTTGACTTAAATCTAATATGGGTTAGACTTAGGTTAAGTTTTTGGGTTTGGTTGATGTCAGGTTGAACCTAAGTATGGTTTGACTTAAGTCTATTATGGGTTAGACTTAAGTTAGGTTTTTGGGTTAGGTTCATGTCAGGTTGAACCTAAGTGTGGTTTGACTTAAGTCTATTATGGGTTAGACTTAAGTTAGGTTTTTGGGTTAGGTTCATGTCAGGTTGAACCTAAGTATGGTTTGACTTAAGTCTAATATGGGTTAGACTTAAGTTAGGTTTTTGGGTTAGGTTCATGTCAAGTTGAACCTAAGTTTGGTTTGACTTAAATCTAATATGGGTTAGACTTAAATTTTGAGTTTAGGTTAAGTTAGGTTCAATTTAGGTTGAACCTAGACTTAACGTCGACTTAAGTTCAATATGGATTCAATTTAAGTTAAGGTTAAGTTAGGTTCAAGTCAGGTTGAACCTAGACTTAAGGTCGACTTAAGTTCAATATGGATTGAACTTAAGTTAAGGTTTTGAGTATAGGTTAAGTTAGGTTCAAGTCAGGTTGAACCTAGACTTATGGTCGACTTAAGTTCAATATGGATTGAACTTATGTTAAGGTTTTGAGTTTCGGTTAAGTTAGGTTCAAGTCAGGTTGAACCTAGACTTAAGGTTGACTTAAGTTCAATATGGGTTAAACATAAGTTAAGGTTTGACTTGGATTAAGTTAGGTTCTAGTTAGGTTGAAACTAGACTTAAAGTTGACTTTAGTTCAATGTAGATTAAGTTAAAATTTGATTTGAGTTTAAGTTAGGTTGAACTCAAGTTTAGTTCAGTTTAGGTTAGGTTCAATATGGGTTGAACCTAAGGTTTTAGGTTAAGTTAGGTTCAATGTCGGTTGAACCTAAAGTTTAGGTTAACTTAGGTTAGGTTCAATGTTGGTTGAACCTAAGGTTTAGGTTAACTTGACTTTAAGTTAGATTAGACTCAAGTTAGGTTAGGTTTAAGTTAGGTTCAATGTAGGTTGAACCTAAGGTTTAGGTTAACTTGAGTTCAAGTTAGATTGGACTCAAGTTAGGTTAGGTTTAAGTTAGGTTCAATGTGGGTTGAACCTAAGGTTTAGGTTAACTTGAGTTCAAGTTAGATTGGACTCAAGTTAGGTTAGGTTTAAGTTAGGTTCAATGTGGGTTGAACCTAGGTTTAGGTTAACTTGAGTTCAAGTTAGATTGGATCTGAGTTAGGTTAGGTTTAAGTTAGGTTCAATGTGGGTTGAACCTAAGGTTTAGGTTAACTTGAGTTCAAGTTAGATTGAACTCAAGTTAGGTTAGGTTTAGGTTAGGTTCAATGTGGGTTGAACCTAAGGTTTAGGTTAACTTGAGTTCAAGTTAGATTGGACTCAAGTTAGGATAGGTTTAAGTCAGGTTTAATGTGGGTTGAACCTAAGGTTTAGGTTAACTTGAGTTCAAGTTAGATTGGACTCAAGTTAGGTTAGGTTTAAGTTAGGTTCAATGTGGGTTGAACCTAAGGTTTAGGTTAACTTAGGTTCATGTTGTGTTGAACCTATGTTAAAAGTTGAACTTGGGTTCATGTTGTGTTGAACCTAAGTTAAGTTTATTTTGGGTTTGAGTTTGATTGAACCTTAATTGGTTAAGGTTTAATAGATTAATTAAGTCTAATGTTGTAGACTTAATTAGAGTTTAAGTTTGATTAAGTCTAATTTAGTTAAGACTTAATAATTTAATTAGGTCTAATGGGTTAAACCTAATTAGGGTTTAGGTTTGATTAAATCTAATTTAGTTAAGATTTAATGATTTAATGAGGTCTAATGGGTTAGACCTAATTAGGTTTTAGGTTAGATTAAGTCTAATTTAGTTAAGACTTAATGGTTTAATTAGGTCTAATGAGTTATACCTAATTATGGTTTATGTTTGATTAAACCTTAGTTAGTTAAGGTTTAATGGTTTAATTAGGTCTAATGGATTAGACCTAATTAGGGTTTGTGTTTGATTAAACCTAATGTTTAAGGAGGTTAATTAAGTTTAATATGTCTTTAAACTTAATTAAAGGTTTGATTTGCATTAAACCTAATTTAGTTACGGTTTAATGGGTTAATTAAGTTCAATATGTCCTTAAACTTAATTAAAGATTTGATTTTGGTCAATTAAGTCTAATATGTCCTTAAACTTAATTAAAGAATTTGATTTTTGTATTAAACCTAATTTGGGTAAGTTTTAATGGGTTAATTATGTTTAATATGTCCTTAAACATAATTAAAGATTTGATTTTGGTTAATTAAGTTCAATATGTCCATAAACTTAATTAAAAGGTTTGATTTTGATTAATTAAGTTTAATATGTCCTTAAACATAATTAAAAGGTTTGATTTTGATTAATTAAGTCTAATATGACCTTAAACTTAATTAAAGAGTTTGATTTTGATTAATTAAGTCTAATATGTCCTTAAACTTAATTAAAGAGTTTGGTTTTTGTTAATTAATTTTAATATGTCCTTAAACTTAATTAAAATGTTTGATTTTGGTTAATTAAGTTTAATATGTCCTTAAACTTAATTAAAGATTTTATTTTGGTTAATTAAGTTTAATATGTCCTTAAAGATAATTAAAATGTTTGATTTTGATTAATGAAGTCTAATATGTCCTTAAACTTAATTAAAGACTTTGATTTTGATTAATTAAGTCTAATATGTCCTTAAACTTTATTAAATAGTTTGATTTTGGTTAATTAAGTTTAATATGTCCTTAAACGTATTTAAAATGTTTAATTTTTGTCTTAAACCCTAATTTAGGTAAGGTTTAATGGGTTAATTAAGTTTAATATGTCCTTAAACTTAATTAAAGATTTAATTTTGGTTATTTAATTTAATATGTCCTTAAACTTAATTAAAATGTTTGATTTTGATTAATTAAGTCTAATATGTCCTTAAACTTAATTAAAGGGTTTGATTTTTGTATTAAACCTAATTTAGGTAAGGTTTAATGGGTTAATTAAGTTTAATATGTCTTTAAACTTAATTAAAGATTTTTATTTTTGTCTTAAACCCTAAGGTTTAATGGTTTAGCTTGGTTTAAGTTCTCTTTAAACCTAATTTTTATTTGATTTGAGTTCGATTCATCACTTGCTTAATCCATGATGAGATGGATTAAATATGTGAAGAGAAGGTTTTTAATTATTAATTTTAAAATTAAAAAATCTTAACCTTATTTCAAAATGTCTTTTAGATTGTTTTGATGACTTGAGAATTGTTGTTTTAGGATTGTTGTCTGTTATCCTAATGTTCTCAATCATATTGCTTTTAAATTTCCAATTTTTCTAAATTTTTTAATTATTTTTGAAAATAATTACAAAATATCATGGAAATTAGGAAATCATATCCTAGAGAGCTATCCTAGCCTTAGAAAAATCAGATGATGTGCCTAAGGACTTAAAGGTAATTCTCTAAAAATTTCATATTTTTCTAACATTTAAATAATTTTTAATAATTAAAATACTCCATAGAGTATTTAATTAATTAAAAATTAAATACTGAGAATAAAATTATTATTTTGGTCTCATAATTTTTTTCTCTTCAAGAGCTTTCCAGAGGTATTTTTATTTTATTTTTATGACCTCTAGATCAAAAGATATGAATTTTTGAAGTTTTTAAGGTTTCCCGAATTAATCCAAACTTGTAAAAATCCAGGCGCTGCCACGTGTCCTCGTACGATCGATGGGCCGGAAGATCCACTGCGCGGATCCGAACACCGAATACGGCGCGGTTTGATCTGGGCCTTCTGTTCCGAAACACAGGATCAGACAGCTGGATTAATCCAGATAATTCAGAAAATTCCTGAACCGTCCAACATCAAAACTCAATATCTCACTCGTTTCTCAATGAAATTGAGTGATTTTTTTTTAAAATGATCATCTCGACGAGAGTCAGCCATCCATACGGTGATGAAGGGTTTTGAGAGGTCAAATGGTACAGATTTTGGAATATGTATTAAACCCAATAATTTTGTTAATTGCATCCATACCTTTGCCTTAATCCATTTGGAATCGATTTGATTCTTTGAGGAGCTTCCCCTTAGCTTCCTTGAGGTGGATTTTGAACTCAATTTGACTCAATTTGGTTTGAAATTGGGTGGAATTTGGGATTCCACTATGTAGGTGGCGTAAGTCACCTTAAGCGGGTTTGGAGCCAAATTGGCTAGGTTGGGTGAGTCGATGTGGCTAGATTTTGTTATGGCTCTAAAGTTGGGAACCTTGGGCACAATATTGTTGTAGAAGGTCAAGAGATTTGAGCATCCTATCTAGGTTTTCTAAGTTGGTTTTTCTTCTCTTGGATATTTTGGCCAAGGGGGGTATTTATAGCCATGAATGGCTATGGATTAACCTTGGTTGGCTTGGATTTGACCATGGTATAGTTAGGGCTGTAAAGTACAACCTCCCCCATGTAAACCAAGCTTCACGTCTTCTTCCTCCATGAGAATTTTGCCACTTAAGCATGTGCACATTTAATGACAATTTTGGCTTAAATCTTGTCATGATGGATTTTAGCCTCTTTGTTTCCATTCCATTGGCTAAGTAGGAGGTTCATGGTGACTCAAATAGTTGAGACCCTCTCCTTACAACACCTCATTTACCATTTCATGAGGTGGTGACACATTAGCCCCTTACTCATCTCATGCAAGCCTTAGCCATGATGGCTCTTAACCAAAGTGTGGGATGGGTTAGCTTCTTGTCTCCCTTCCATTGGGTGATCTAAGAGGTGAAGGATAAGTCATGAGAGTGAGCCCTTCCCCTTCCAACATCTCATTTATGGTTTGGATGAGAAGGTGACACATATTTTTCTCATGCAAAATTCGTAAAATTTGGTTATAACCAAGGTTAAGTAAGTTGCTCATGTGAGTTTAATTGGTGTCTAATTTTCATTGGTGAGTTCATGAGGATGAGCCACCTCAAATTTTAATTCCATGAGAGGATGACACCTCATTTTCTTTAATGATTATTTTCTTTAACCATGATTTATAGGTTATTTTAATGTATTAACCTACACTTAATAAGTCCCATGAGTCATGAATAATCCATGGATGAGGTCATTTATGGTGTAATAAAGAGATTTGGAATTTTTAAAAAATCATGGTTGCATGGGTTAAAATTCCATTTTATGCCCTTCTCATTTTAATTTCCATATTTAATTAATTATGTCATTATTTAAATATTGGAAATTATTTTATTAATCAATAATTAATTGGAAATAATTCCAAATTAATTATTTGATTAATATCCATGTCATTAAAATTGATTTTTGTCTCTTTTCATGACTTTTCAATTTAATTTTCATTTTAATTAATTATGTCATTAATTAAAATATGAAAATTAAATTATTGATCAATTAATTAATTAAAAATAATTTTAGGATTAATTATTTGATTAATTCCATTATTTTTAATCAATTTGTGGATTTTGTGATTTTATGGCTTTTGAATTTAATTTTTTTATTTTAATTAATTAGGTCATTAATTAAAATTTTAAAAATTAATTCATTAGCCAATTAATTAACCAAAATAATTTTGAAATCAATTATTTGATTAATTTTATCATTTTATGACTTTTAATTTAATTTTCATTTTAATTAATCATGTCATTTAATTAATATTGAAAATCAAATTATTAGTTAATTTAATTAATCAAAATAATTTTTTTGAAATTAATTTGATTAATTTTTTCTCATTATGGGGTTTTAAACATGTTATTGGATCAAAGTATTGACTTATAGGGTCAAAAAAATTGATCAATGGGTGTGGTTTGGTCAATTTGACCAAACTTAACTTTTTTGGTCAAAAGGTTGACCTATAGGGTCAAAAGAGTTGGTCATTGGGTATGGTTTGACCAATTTGACCAGAGTTGACTTTTTAGGTCAAAAGGTTGACCTATGGGGTCAACAGGGTTGGTCATTAGGTCTGGTTTGACCAATTTAACTAAAGTTGACTTTTTAGGTCAAAAGGTTGACCTATGGGGTCAAAAGGGTTGGTCATTAGGTCTGGTTTGACCAATTTGACTAAAGTTGACTTTTTAGGTCAAAAGGTTGACCTACGGGGTCAACAGGGTTGGTCATTAGGTCTGGTTTGACCAATTTGACCAAAGTTGATTTTTTAGGTCAAAAGGTTGACCTATGGGGTCAACAGGTGTCAACAGGGTTGGTCATTAGGTCAGGATTGACCATTTTGACCAATGTTGACTTTTTAGGTCAAAAGGTTGGCCTATGGGGTTAACAGGGTTGGTCATTGGGTCTGGTTTGACCAATTTGACCAAAGTTGACTTTTCAAGTCAAAAGGTTGACCTATGGGGGCAACAGGGTTGGTCATTTGGTCTGGTTTGACCATTTTAACTAAAGTTGACTTTTTAGGTCAACAGGGCTGGTCATTAGGTCTAGTTTGACCATTTTGACCAAAGTTAACTTTTTAGATCAAAAGGGTGATCAATGGGGTCAACAGTATTGGTCATTAGGTCTAGTTTGACCATTTTGATCAAAGTTGACTTTTAGGTCAAAAGGTTGACCTATGGGGTCAACAGGATTGGTCATTGGGTTCGGTTTGACCATTTTAACCAAAGTTGACTTTTTAGGTCAAAAGCTTGACCTATGGGGTCAACAGGGTTGGTCATTGGGTTAGGATTGACCATTTTTACCAAAGTTGACTTTTTAGGTCAAAAGGGTGACCTATGGGGTCAACAGGGTTGGTCATTGGGTCTGGTTTTGACCATTTTGACCAAAGTTGACTTTTGAGGTCAAAAGGTTGACCTATGGGGTTAACAGAGTTGGTCATTGGGTCTGGTTTGACCATTTCGACCAAAGTTGACTTTTTAGGTCAAAAAGGTATTGACTCATTATAAAAATGAGGTCAATAAAAACATATAAAAATAAATCAAATTGAGGGATATAGTATGTCAACCTAAAGTCTTCTATTTCTACACCCATTAAAGTATATCTCCCTATTTATTTGCACTCAACCATATGGATTACATTCTCACCCATAAAATCTCATGTGATTCTTTCTAATTATTGACTGAGACATTACCACACTGGATCTTACATGTTCTCACAACATATTTTAATATCTTAATTGGCTAAATCAAGAAGTAAACAAAGTGCAGGGTTCTGAATCATCACAACTTCTTCCAACATTTAAATTCCATACTTCACACAACATACTTCCATTACTTAATTAATTCGTAACTTAAAGAAAAAAATAAAGAAAACCACCTAGAATTCATGGAGAAAATGCAATGACAACTTGGTTTAAAAGTAGAAATTATAGTGAAAACGCATAAATTCTTAATTAAAAACTAAAGGTAATACAAAGATAAAGACTTATCTGTAAATCTTCTCCACAAATCTCTTAAAGTTCCTTTGAAAGCATTATTTTCAATGTAATACTCTTTAGAGGTTAGCGCCCAACTCCGTAGACACCAAATCTCAATTCTACTCCTAATACAAACTATATAAAATATATTAAAGATGATGAAGTGGAGAGGTGTGTTCTAAAATAACACTATAACATAAACCTCTGTCGACATATTTTTAGGTTGAGTGTTGTATTTTGAAAAGGGGTCGCCTACAGAGATTGTCAGCGAATTTTAAATTTTAAATTTAATTTAAATATATATATATATATATATAATTTAGAGAGTAGCATTTGATTTTGAAAATAACATTAAATTTGAATGTTTTAAGATATGAAATCAAACCGATCTCACATCCCAAATAGTTTATTAAAACGAGCACCGCACCACAAACCGTGTATTTATCCTTAGGAATAGACACACTGCTTGATGATGGGGCTCGATTAAATAAACTAAAAGATTTGTGACATCCGTTTGGTCTGCGAACCAATTTTATAAGCCTACAAGTTCCCCTACTTAATATAAAGGAATTAAGCAGGATTTATATTACCTGGGTTCTTAAAGTTCCCTATAAGGGCAAGCCCCTATAGTTAATTACATATTAAATGACGGGAATCATTTAAGAAAACTCTCGATAATGATCAGTGGTTTTTCTCTCAAGAATTTCAATGTTTAATGTTTTCAAAGGATTGAATTTTGGAGATTTCAATAGGGAATGTATCAAATTCGGAACAATTTATTTTGGGAATCCAAAGGAAGAAAAGTAGGAGAAGCTGAGGATCCAAGAACAATACTGGCAACTTCCCAAACTATCCTACTGTTTGACTTTAATTAGGGAGAACTATTTAATGTTTTAATCTTGCCAATTTTAATTAATTAGGACTTATATTTGTATGACATAATCATACAAATAGCCTCGAAGATGTGAGGGTTTTGTCGTACCAAACGACTACCTCAAAATCCTAAGATCGGGTAGGACTTAATTTGCATAAAATGATTATGCAAGTGCCTAACAAAAAGTTGAGGATTTATGTTGCACTCAGCAAACTTCCTTGAAATCCTATGGCTTTGTTGTTTAAAACTAGGAAAGGTTTTGCTGAAGTAGATTCAAGTTTTGTTGATGACGATGACCATGCTGCCCACCATGCTCCAAGCTCCTGGTTTTTACAGAGGTTTTAGTTTTAGAAGGTGAAAATCAGGGGATGAGAAAAGTGTCATGGGTTAGAGAAAATCTTAAAATCCAAGTGTTTTTAGTGTTTTAATTAAAACAAATCTTAAAGTTGTTTAAACAGATCCGATTAAGATCCTACAATTCCGTCATCCTGGCACTATTATTTTCATCGAATTCACTTAATCCAGATGAATTTTCTATACTCAACTGAATGAGTTCTACACTTTCATTTAGACCGTGAGAGATCCCGTTAGCAACACGTGGGTTACATCATCTGAGGTATACCCAATCATTCAACGAGACATTTTAATTTAGTTGCAATTGTAGTTTTGTTGTTCTGTTTGTGAGTAAATTTTGAGTTGTTTTATATTTTGGAATGTTGTGGCAGTGAATTTTATCTTGTGGTGACTTTTAATTTAGTTTTGGTTTCAGTTTTGGGGACTATCCTAAAGGTTTTGGTTTTCATGCAACAGTTTTGTTTAACATGCAAGAAAAAGTAAAGTACAGTGCATGTAAGTAGATTGCAATAAAATAAAAGCGTACCTGGAGGGTCTTCCCGTCATCCCAAGCTACACTTAAAACACATGTTAAGGCATTTAAATATTTCAACAAGTACCTAGGTAAAGCTAAGGGAAGGGTTTTGGTTGTCTACCAAATTCCTAATCCTATTGCTAGTCATCTCCTATGACGTCTAGGTTGTTGGTTTGGTTTAAGGATGATTTTCTTCACCAAAGAACAATTAAGTTCAATTATTCGTCTAAAACACCCCATCGTATCGAGGAAGTGTTTAAGACGAATCTTAAACATCTTTTCAATACTTCTGAGATTATTCTGAGTTCAAATGAATTTTATTGTATTGGTGAATTAATCATCAAAGGATTTTAATTTTGTTTTGTTTCTTGCTCAGTGAACTTAGGACATTTGAATATCTTATGTGTGAAGTGACACTTCACTTGATGCTTCATTTATGAGTTATAACAATAAAAGCCTTTTAAGGGCAAAGTAATAAATATTTTAATGATTTAATTTTATTTGATTTAATTATAAAAATTAATTAATGATTATTAAGTTTGGAATAGGGTTAGAGTTATTTTAGATTTAATTTAAATCTTTACACTTTAAGTGATATTATATTTCAGATTAACTTTTTATGTTTTAGATTTACTTATATTGAAAAAGATGTTGAAATTTTTCATATGTTTAGATTTAACTCTTAATGAATTCATTTAGGTTTTTTGTTAAGTGATGTTAATTTTATAAAATTTAATTTGATTTGATTTAATTTAGTTTAATTTAATTTAATTTAATTTAATTTAATTTTAATTTAATTTTAATTTAATTTAATTTAATTTTGTTTTAATTTAATTTAATTTTAATTTTTAATTTAATTTTAATTTAATTTAATTTAATTTTAATTTAATTTAATTTTAATTTAATTTAATTTAATTTTAATTTAATTTAAATTAATTTTAATTGAATTTAATTTATTTTTAATTTAATTTAATTTAATTTAATTTTAGTTTCAATATTTTAAATTTAATTTAATTTAATTATTAAGGAGTTAATTTAATTTAATTTAAACTTTGACTTGACTTAATTTAATTTAATTTAATTTAACTCCAAGATTTTAAATTTGATCTTAATTATTGGACCATTTAACATTTTAAGCTTTAATTCATTTAAGGGTTATCTTCTTTTAATTTTTTATTTATTTAGTTTGGATTATTATTTTAATTTTTAATTAAGAACTAAATATTATTGAAGTGACTTATTTAGGGATTTTTAAATTAAAGAATAAATATCCTCTTAATAATATCCCTATTTTAATAATCAAAATTTTAAATATATTCTTTCCAAAATTTAAATTATTTAATTAATTAGAGTTTCATTTTGATATTTTCAAAGTGAATAATGGGTTTATACCCTTTTAATTTCCCTAAGTTTCAATCATCCAAGAGAAAGTAAAAATCAAGTATTTTACCCTCTATTTTGATTAAACCTAAAGTTTTAATTAATGGTTAAAATTCTTTAATTACCTTTATGCCCTTTTAGGCTTATTTATTTCATAACTCCCTAAATTGAGCTCAAATGAATTTGAAATTTTTATGTCACCTCACTCACATGTCAATTAAGACATTAGAGAACAAAATGTGATTTTTCTGACTTTAATTTATTTATATAATTAGTTTTAGTAGAAAATAGGGGTTTTCAAAGAAAATTCAACAACATGACCAAGGTAAAGTTTCTGTTCTTAAGAAAATTATGGGATGTTTCTAATGATCCGGGAACCACATAGACGAATTTTGGTGATTTTATAAACTATATTTTATTTATTATAATTATTTTGAGCTTAGAGTATTAATTTATTTTAAAATAAAATAAAAATTGAAAAATATATTTAATATTTTTCTTAAAATTCTCTGACCTCAAGGAGTCCAGAGAAACAATTTTATAATTTTCTGATTTTTCTTTAATTTATTAGAATAATTTTAGTGAAAAATGTTGAAAATTCATTTTTTATTATTAAAAGATGACATTAAGCCTTTAAAATATTTGGTTTGTTCCCAAGTGATTAGGAGTCAAAATGTGACATTTTTATGATTTTTAATATTTTTGTGATTTTTATTATTTTTTAATTATTAAAATATTAAAATATTGTGAAAAATTAATTTTTTTTAAAAATTCCAATTTTAATTTTCCTTTACTCCCATGATATCAGAGATGCTTCAAAACCATTTTTGTAAAGTTACGAATTTTTAAAATTATATTTTGCTTATGAGGCTTAATCAATCCATTTGATGGGGTTAATCAAGTCCAATTGATTCGAAAATTTTATGTAAGGTTCCTCTGACCCTAAAGAGCAATGGAGAATTGTTTTCAAGTCAATTTGGTGTGTGTTTAACCTTAATTAATTCAAATTCAATTTTGGGAGTTTAGGCCAATTAAGGTTATTATGATTGAATTAACTCAAAATATATTTTTCATAGGGTCCCCTGGTCATAAGAAATACCACCAAATTTTCCTAGCATTTATTTTAAAACATGCTAATTATTGGAATTAGAATACCTAAAACAGTGACATGAACTTGAAAAATCAATAACTTTTCACAGAGATGGCCTCTAACCTTGAAAAATTTAGGAAATGTTCCCAAGATCAGAGGCTTCAAAAGCCCTATGGTGAATTGTCTATGCAAATGGAGAATCAAAACATTGGAAACAGTAAATAAATTATTAAAAATAAAATGCTCATCCAATTAACTTGCTTTATTTTCCACATTATTCTCCTCTGTTCACTGAGCAAGAGGGTATTTATATTTTATTTTTGTGATTTTTCTATGCAAAGATATGAATTTTTGAAGTTCTGGTATTTAAATAAATCCAAAAAATCCTAACTTTCTACTTATCCGATTCGGCGCCGCCAACTGAGTCAGCGCTATGGGGGCCCACCATTCACGTACCATTGCGCTGTTTGGCTTGATCTCGACCGTCCGCTCGATACACGTGCGATCCAAATGCACCTGGTTATCGTCCCCGACTGGTGTGCACCCGTGACCGTCCACACTAAAACCTTAAGATCTCACTCAGTTCTCCATGGATTTTTGCGTTCTTATCCTCTATCGATTCATCTTGAAGAGATGAACACATCTATACGGTTAAGGTGCATTAAAATCAACTCAAACTAAATGGAGAATCTCTAGGAGCTTGGGATGAAGAGTGAGTTCATACCTTTGCTCAAAGAAGTGAAGCTTTGATCTCAGGGTTGTGTCACCTTTGATTTAGTCCAAGCAAGCTCCAGATGAAGTCTCTTGCTCTAGGGAAATTCCTAGGAACAAAAGTGACCAAGGCCGATCACAAAGCTTGGAAGCTGGAAGCAATGGCTGACCTGGTGAGGGGGCTTTTGCCGGGGAACTTCTTCTATTGGTCTAGTGAAGGTGTAGAGTCAATCAATTTGAATATTGGCTCACTGTGGTGCAGTGTCCTGGTTTTGGGCTTAATTTCAACTCCAAAATTGGACTCACAGAGAGGGTTTTAGGGCTGAATTTCAGTGGGGATCATGTTCTTTATGTCTGGAGAGGGATCTGGAGTGATTTTGGCAGAGTTTTCGTAAGGTTTTGTTCAACACCTTTTTTGGCCGAGAGTGGGTGGAGTTTAAATAGGAATGACTAGAGGATTTCCCAGGGGGGTTTGAAGGCTGGGATCAGCTGCTCAGGGGTGGAGAAGAAGAGCTCCAGTGGCCATTGGGGTTGGGACAGCTCAGCAGGTGAGTTTTGAATTTTTTGGCTCACTTGGAGCTCTAGGGCATGGCATTTTCCGGAGACCAAGGCGGCTGGCCGGCAGGGTCAGGTCACCCTCATGGTCAGGAAGGTCAAGGCTTGAGGTTTGTGAGCTCAATTGACTGTTGCCAAGTGTAAAGGGTTTCGATTTAAATGGAATTGGGTAAGAGGCTCTTTTAAACTTAGTTTGGTCAACCCATAGAAATGGGCTTGGTGCACCCACCAAGGCCTGATTTGGGCTGAAGGGAATCATATGGCTCAGCTGAATTGGAGTGGAGAAGTCTCCATCAAGATCATTTAGATTAATTTTGGGTTAGGGGAAATCATGGAAAGGGTAAAAAATGCTTAATCATTGGTTAATAAAGGGTTCCACTCTCTCACCATTAATGGATTGGTGAGGAGTCCAAGGCTTTCATGGCTCCCATGTGGCTTGTGCATGGCTTCTTGGCTCACATTTGGCTTGGGAAATGGCTCGGTCAATTTCATTGGAATGGATTTTAGGAATTTTGGCATTTTGATGGGAATTTGGATAAAGCCTAATTTGGAATGATTTAATCATAGGTTTCAAACTTTAGGGAATGATTTAATCAAGTGGATGATGAGAAGGAATTGTCATGTGGGCTTTGGATGAATTTTTGGGCTTTTGGGTTTGGTGGAAGTGGGCTTTTTAAAAGGATTAAATGGGTGGGCCTTTATACTTTAAAATGGACTTTTGGATGAAGAGTTTTGTGAAAGACCACACCAAATAAATGTTGGGTTTAGTCTAGGGATGTTTCATGAATGGTTTGGAATCAATTTAGTGTGATTTGGAGTAGAATTGGGTTGAATTTGGGTTTTTTTTTGGTTAAGGGGCCAAGGTGGGCCAAATTGGGCTAACTTGGGCTAAGGTTGGGCTAAGGATGAATTTGGTGTAAAATTAATGTTCAAAAATGTTTATGGGAGTGTTACAAAGAGTTTTTCAATTTTGGTTGGGCTTTAATTTTGGGATTTGGGCCCATTTGGGTTAGGTTAGAGCTTAAGTCAATTTAAAGGATTTTGGTTTTAGGTTAGGTTTGGGTGGAGTTTAGGTTTTTGGGAAAATCAAGTTAGTGTTTTGTTTATGGGGATGTTAGGAAGGCTTTAGAAAAGATCTGGGGCCAATTGGAGTTGAATTGGGCTAGGTTTGGGTCATGGGTCAAAATTGGGCCGTAAGCCCTAAATTGGAATTGGGCCCAAATGTCAATCAAATTGGACTTAGATTTGGTCTAAATTGATATTAGGATATTTAATTGAAGTTTTGAATTGAACTGGACCAAAATTGAGGTAAATTGGGGTGGTTTGGTTTGACATTGGGTTCACCTGGGTTAAGAAAATGGGTCAAATTGCTGGTTTTGGTAAAAGTGGGGTAAATTGGCAAAATTGTCCCATGGTGTAGTTGAACAAAATAAAAATGAGAATATTTCGGATTTTCTAGAATTTTCTGGGAATTTTTTAGAATTTTATGGATTTTTGGGGTAAAAGGGTATTTTGGTAATTGGGGACGGGGGGGGGGGGGGTTTAGTGGTATTTTTTGAAATTTTGGTATTTTTGGCCAAAGATGGTCAATTTGAGTGGTGGGAAGTGTTTAGGATTAATTTTGAGGAATCTTGCATAATTTAGGTAATTTTGCAAATTTTGGGTCATTTCAAGGGTGTTTGGTAGGTTTGGTGGGTCGGGGCCCCGGGGGTCAAAAACTGAAATTTTAAGAAAAGAAGATTTTTCAAGTGTGAGTGAAATGGAATCATTTTAGTTGAGCCATGAAGCCATATTAAGCCCATATGAGACATGAGAGGACTCAATTGAGGCATTCACTATGTTGTTCCTAACCCTCTTAGCCAGGAGCTTAGGGGTTAAGGACCATCCATATGAATTACCTACATGACTCAGGAAGTAAAGTTGGGTGACAGTGTAGTTTTAGGACTTAGAATATGTGTGAGACTGTATTTTATGTGCAAGTGAACCCTCACCAGACCAGGCCATTGAGGGTATTCCTAAGGCCAAAAAGTTCTATAGGGAACTCATCCTTTAAACCTCCACATTTGATTTCAACCCTCTAGGTGATTAGGGGTCTACAATCTAGCTTATGGAGTTTGCAGGGAGTTAAGAAGTAGTTTGAATTTCTAAATGGTGGGTTCCATTTCTAGTCCTCTAAGATTAGTCAAAGGAAAAACCTAAGGCTAGATCCTAAGTACTAAGGAGAAAGAAGAGAAAAGACCTCATCAAAAATGAGGTCAACAAATGGACCCCCAATAGGTGTGGTGTGCTAACCAAGCACACTGCGTGTATTAGCGTTGACCGAAGAGATCAACAAAACCAACACAGATGTCCAAGTAACAAACTTAGGATGAAGTAGAAGAATTTCAATCTGGGAGTATCAGGTATATTTCCAAGACTGGAGATTCCTGAACTCTTGCTGGGGAATGGAAAGGAGGTGAACTCCAAATCACATGATCTGGGGAATTCGATTTAGATTTAATTTTACTTTTAAATTTCAAGTTTCAATGTGTGAGTTTAGATTTTGATTTGTTCTGAGTCTCAATTTCGATTGAAGCTTTAATTTAAATTTAATCTAAGGAAATTTTTAATTTGAAATTTGGATTTGAAATGAGAATTAAAACCTGGGCTTCAACCTCGGGATTGCGAAGAGAACTGGAATTTAGGCACCAGTCTCGGAGTGAGAATCAGAGTTTAAGTATCGATGGAAAAAGCATGAGACTCAGAATTTAAGTACTGATCTCGAGAGAGTGATATTTGAAATTTAAGTTTCAATCCTGAAAGAGAATCAAAATTTAGGTATCGATCTCGGAAAGAGAGTCGAAATTTAGGTACTATTCTCGAAAGTTATGAATCGAAATTTAGGTATCAATTAGAATGAGAGTCGAAATTTGGTACCGATCTCGAAGGAAAAGAACTGGAATTTGGTACCAGTTTCGGAAATTTAGAATTGAAATTTGGTATCAATTAGAAAGAGAGTAGGAATTTGGTACCGACCTCGAAGGAAGAGAACTAGAATTTGGTGCTAGTCTTGGAAATTTAGAATTGAAATTTGGAATCAATTCGAAAGAGAGTCAGAATTTGGTACCGACCTCAAAAGGAAGAGAACTGGAATTTGGTACTAGTCTCAGAAATTTAGAATTGAAATTTGGTATCAATTCGAAAGAGAGTCAGAATTTGGTACCAACCTCAAAGGAAGAGAAGTGGAATTTGGTACCAGTCTCAGAAATTTAGAATTGAAAATTGGTATCAATTCGAAAGAGAGTCGAAATTTGGTACCGACCTCGAAGGAAGAGAACTCAAATTTAGTACCAGTCTCAGGAATTTAGAATTGAAACTTGGTATCAATTCGAAAGAGATTCAGAATTTGGTACTGACCTCGAAAGTAGAGAACTGAAATTTAGTACCAGTCTCAGGAATTTAGAATTGAAATTTGGTATCAATTCGAAAGAGAGTCAGAATTTGGTTCCGACCTCAAAGGAAGAGAACTGCAATTTGGTACCAGTCTTAGGAATTTAGAATTGAAATTTGGTATCAAGTCGAAAGAGAGTCAGAATTTGGTACCGACCTTGAAGGAAGAGAACTAGAATTTAGTACCAGTCTCGGGAATTTAGAATTGAAATTTGGTATCAATTCGAAAGAGAGTCGGAATTTGGTACCGACCTCGAAGGAAGAGAACTGGAATTTAGTACCAATCTCAGAAATTTATCTTTATGAAGAGGGACCCAGTCTTATGGCATCAGAACCAAATTGAACAAAGTTCGTAGCTCCATGTCAACAGAACAAGTCGATCCTCTAAAACACGGAGGAAAGAGAACTGAAAGGAACTAGTAAGCGTACAAAGCTGAAAAGACTTTGACTTAACGACAAGTCGAAGAGAATATTCAATTTTCAAAAGAGTTTCCAACAAATTTCAATGGAGGAAAGAACTGAAAGGTTCGAATTAGAGGTTTGAGATCGAAATTCAATTCGATGTTTAGATTCGTTTTGTTTGTCCTTTAACGATCCCATTTTTTTTGTTGTTTATTTAGTGTTCATGTGAATTTGAAGTTCATTTTAATATTCAGATTTTTAGGAAAAGTTCTCATTTATTTTCTTTTCTTTTCTATTCTTCGTTCAAAGTTCATTTAACTCTAATGGCGTTTCCCATTCAATTTGCATAAAAAGAGGTGAAGGAAAAATATGACGTGGTCGTTTTCATTCCAACTTGCTGAAAATACATCATACAACTTGATCTAATCATGATGACATTTTCCTCGGAAATTTTATGTCTCATACAATCCATGTAAATCCAAAACAGATTGTGTAAGATTCTTGTTGATCCATCCAAAAGCGTCTGTCAAAAATCCATGTCTAAATAGTAAGAAACATGGGCAATAACATCACCTTCCAAGCCACCCTTGGCAGGAATGCTGCATGGATGTGTATTGGAGGTGTGTTATTTCCCATGTAACTCACAGCCCGTAGGGCCGGAGACTCACCAATTCTAGATCTGGCTGAAAGAGGTAACGCATTTTTCTATCGTCCATTCTTCTAAAAGTAACTCAGATCCGCTCCACAGGCACTCCTGGAATGCAATGCTTCACAATGTCTGCTCTGTTTCTTTTTAACACCAGGACGGAACCTACCGGTAGTGGTATCTCCACCGGCCCTCAGAACTCACCGGGCTTCGCAATCCGGAGGTCGGATCCGAACATGATGTTGCACTGGTTCACGAACGACACTGTGCAGAAGGATCTAACAAAGTCTTGATGGTCTATATGTGGAGGTATGCAGTCGCCTTCCTTGTAGATGTTAATAATGCAGCTGTTGGGTATGTAATCTGCTGGCAATACACTCCATGTTATCATCATTTTCACCATCCTCTTAATGATTCTTGGAATTGCATCCACCTCACTGCGACGGAGTATCCCTGGTGGATTTCGTTTTCTGTCTATGGCAAAATTGTAGCAACATCTGCATTGGATTGTAACTCTTCCTTTTCCTGTCATCCATCTTCGGGTTTCTGAATAGGTCTTTTCTCTCAGGCGGTCAGCTCGACCCATTTCTGTAATTTGAGGATGCAGCCTACAATTTGTTGTTGCTCGTATTCTGAGAATACATCTGTATGTAGCTCGAGGCCTTCTAAAATGTTGACCCTCTTGTTTCCAATTCTTTCAAAGTATTCAAAAGTTTTCTTCTCAACTAGTTGCATTTTCTCCAGCTCGTATTCCGTGATTATCTAAAGTCCTCAGTGTCTAGTAACATACCGCGAGATGTATGGCTCAACCCAACACGTTCTTTTGCATGTCTTGGCTCCTCGGGGATAGTCTCTGTAGGGACATCCTCCGGAGTTGCTTCCGCAACAAGACTCTTCGGATCTGGTACATCTGCTCGGTGTCGAGGTACTGACTCTATTTCTGCTTTTCTTGGTACTTCTTTTATCTATTCCGACTTTCTTAGAGTTGACTATCTTCTTTCTGGTTCCTGACGAACCGGTCTCCTTGGAGCATTTGCACTAACGGTATCCACTATCTGTTTATGTTGATCTTCTGCTAACTTGGTCAACATTTTGCGAATGTCACGATTCTCATTTCTTCACTGGGTAATAGTAAGAGTAGCTGTCCTTACCCCTTGAATTTCTGCGGGCGCGGCGCTGACAAGCATACCCTCTGCTGTGGCAACTACGGACTTAATTTTCTTATCTTCTCTGGTTGCATGCGTGGCGTTTACTTTTCTTTTCTTGCTGCTGGATTGGTGGCTCGGGCCACCCATTTTCATCACTATCTAGCTGTGAAGTTCTTCTCGATCAACTGGGATCCAATCATTTTCTTCGTATTGTAAGCTAGCTGGTGTGAATTCTGAGTCAATCTTTATCACTGCTTCATCCCTCATCATCTTTTCATCAAGTGCTAGACTCACGCCATTTCTAAAGTTTAGAACCAACCGCCCGTTCGACATTTCCCTGTGAAAAAATAAGGAAAGGATAAGGGGTTGTACTAAGAACAAGAACAATAAGAAAAAACACTTAAGAATTCTTATTCACTTCTTTTAAATTTAAAGAAAGTAGGAAAAGATGAGAAAATATCAGGAATTAATGGATTTAAAAGGAAAGATTGACATTTTATTATTATGATTTCCCATATTTTCTTTTTTAACATATTCGTTGATGAGATTTTTTTTATATCATCCATTTTAATTTTTTTTTGAGTTCGGACCCAGTCACAAAGTGATTACTTCATCCGTGTTTCTAGGGATAAGATTCTACTTTAGAGGCCACCCTTTGAAACATCACGTTACACAATACTTCTTTAAATACCATCCATTGATTGGAAGCATGGGTCATTCTCCACGGCAATTCACCAGTTGGTAGAAACCTCTAGAGTAGACTGTCTCAACCACGAATGACCCCTCCCAAATCGGTTCAAATTTACTTCCTATCTTGCGATGTGCAAGGATAGGTCTCTTGAGAACAAGAACCAAGTCACCGACTTTGAAAGTCATTTGACGGACCAATTTATCATGGGCCTGGATCATCTTAGCTTGATACAGTTCCAAATTCTGCTGTGCTGAAAGTCTTTTCCTTTCTAGACTTTCCAATTCTTCTAGTCGTAGTCTGGCATTTTCTTCTGTAGTGATCTTTTCTGAAACTGCAATTCGGAGTGACGGAAGCTGAACTTCCAGGGGCAAGACGGCCTCAGACCCATACACAAAAGCATAAGGCGTAGACTGAGTAGGAGTCTTGAAAGTCGTCCTGTAGGCCCATAAGGCTTCTAACAACTTCTCGTGCCAATTTCTCTTGTTGTCATCCAAATTTTTCTTTAAAATTTGAATGAGAGTTTTATTAAAAGCCTCAGCCAAGCTGCTTTCTCTTGGGAAGTAGATCATTGAGTACCTCCAATCGATCATGTGTCTTATGACAAAATTGTTGATCTTTGTACATTTGAATGCAGACCCATTATCTGAAATGATCCTGCGCGGTACCCCAAAATGGTAGACGACTTGGTTCTTGAAAAACTGTAACACGTGGTGTGCCTTCACTTCTCTGTGTGGTATAGCTTCTGCCCATTTAGAAAAGTAGTCTGTAGCTGTAAGAATGAAGCGATGTCCTATTGAAGAAGGCAGTTCTATTGGACCCACTCTATCTGTGACCCAACACTCAAATGGCCATGACGCGATTGTCGGATGTAGCACATTTGGAGGTTGGTGTAGAACCACTCCGTGCACTTGGCACTGGTGTCAACTTTTGGCAACTTTCATACAGTCGGTCATCATGTAGGGAAAGTAGTACTCTAGTCTTTTAATCTTCATTTTCATTTTCGGACCCGACTGATGAGCGCCACAAAGTCCTGAATGTACTTCTTTAACGATTTCACGAGCCTCGGATCCACTCAGGCATCTTAACCACATCGGATCGAATGACCTTATGTATAACGTGTTGTTTATTAATGTGTAAGACAAAGTTCTTTTCTTGATTTGATGGGCTAATGACTTATCGTCCGGTAAGTTTCCTGTCTGCAAGTAGTCTATTAGTGGCTATCGCTAATCTTCTGTATTTTCTGTCACTGTTGCAATTGTTTCTTCTGCTTTTCTTTCTGATTTATGTATTGTATCCATGTCGAGTTGTGATAGGACCTGTCGTCCTTGAACTGACACTTCAACTGAATCATCCTGTAAGCAGGCAAATTCCTTTGCAAGGCTTGCTAACGCATCAGCGAGAGCATTTTCTTTTCTGGGAATCTTATAGATTGTTAAGTTTGGAATTTGTTCCAGCAATTTCATGACATACTGAAAGTACTGCTCGAGCCTTGGCTGTAAAATTTTGTACTATCCGGCGATCTGTTGAATGATCAACTGAGAATCTCCGTAGATGTTCATGTCTGTTATTCCCATCTGAATGGTTAATTCCAGTCCTGTTATGAGGGCTTCGTATTCCGCTTCGTTGTTTGAACACGGTTCCATTAAGTGGTAGGAGTATTTTAACATCCCCCCTCTTGTGTTATAAATATTAGTCCGATTCCTGCCTTACCGGGCACTATCATTTTCAATTATTTGTCTTACAGAGCTGAGGATGCTCCCTCGAAGTACAATTCCCAACGCTGGTCATCGGGGTCTTCTAGGCTCATTATCACCTCGTCTTGCATGTCGTCGTTAACAGGCGATTCTGCCGGTAAAGGGTGTGCTGCTAGGAAGTCTGCTAGGACTCGTCCCTTTACAGCACGAAGAGAAATGAAAGTCATATCGAATTGCAATAGTATCATCGCCACCTAGCAAGTCTGCTGGAAAGTGTCAGTCGGGTCATCAAATATTGCAATGGATTGAACTTCAAAATAAGGTTGAGCTTATGAGAAAGCATGTAATGCCTGAGCTTTTGAGCGGTGAAGATCAGGGCCAAACAATGCTTCTCAATCGGAGGATACTTTACTTCAGTCGGGATTAGGCGACGGCTTATGTAGTAGAGAGCATTTTCTTTTTCCTCGTCATTGACCTGGGCTCGCAGGGCTCCGAGAGAATCGTCTAAAGCCGCGGTATAAAGTATCAACGATCCTACTCGAGGTCGGGGCTGCTAAGACAAGAGGTGTCATTAAATATTGCTTAACGTCCTTGAAAGCCCGCTGGCATTTCTCATTTCAAACGAATTTGGCGTCCTTTTTAACCAATGCCGAGAAGGGCTGACACCTACCTGACAAGTTCGAGATAAAGCATCGAAGATATGCCAACTTCCCTTGAAATGATCGTAGTTGTTTCAAAGTTTTGGGAGGAGGAATTTCTAAAATAGCTTTAATCTTCTCAGGATCGATTTCAATCTCACGATGTCGGACAACAAATCTTAAGAATCTCCTGAAGGTGACGCCGAAGGCGCATTTTAAGGGATTCATCTTAAGGTTAAATTGTCTTAGTTGCTTGAAAATAATTCTCAAATCATACAGGTGATCTTCCTTCAATTTACTTTTGATGACCACATCATCAACGTAGTACTTGACTTGGTTGTGAATGAGATCATCAAAAATCTTCGTCATCGCTCTTTGGTATGTTGCTCCTGCGTTCTTTAGTCCGAATGGCATTACTGTGTAGCAATACACTCCGATCGGCATTCTGAATGCCGTGAGCTTTTCGTCTTCTAGTGCCATCTTTATCTGGTTGTATCCCGTTGATCCATCCATAAATGAGAAGATTTCATGCGTCGAAGCGATGTCGATCATCAGTTCTGGGATTGGTAGTGGAAATTCATCCTTTGGACATGCTTTATTCAAATCTCTGAAATCCACGCAAATTTTGATCTGACCATTCTTCTTTCTGACTGGTACCACATTGGCTAACAAAGTTGGTTACTATTTTTCACGGACAAATTTAGCGTCTATTAGCTTCTTAACTTCGGCTATTACTTGTTGCTCAATCTCTAGATGCATTCTTCTTGGAGCTTGTCTAACTAGAACAGCAGTGGGATCCACTCCTAATTTGTAAACTGTGACTTTTGGAGCTAATCGTGGCATTTCATCATAACTCCAAGCAAAACAGTCTTTGAATTTCATTAGTAGCTTAATTATGTCTTCGGAGTCTTCTTTATTGACTAAGGAGCTAACAAAGGTAGGCCAAGGCTCTTCACTAGTACCTAAGTTAACTTTCGTTAACTCGTCCATTGTAGATTTGATTTCTTCTTCGAATTCTGGTGGAGCGTCTCCGATTGGTAGATCTTCGAGATCTTCTGAAGCTTCCAAGCAGTCTTTATTAGGTTCGCAAGTGACAACCAAGCAAAATCTCGTATCATCAATTAATCCTACAATGCTGAATCCGAGACGATGTTTTGAATTGGGGGGCCGACCGACATTATTCCATAATTTTTCAAAATTTTGTGATTGACCTTTTGTCCTTCGTCGAGGTAAGACTCCTCGTTGAATTAAATTTTGAACACAGGGAGAGTACCACTCAAAAGGAAGTTCCATTAATTCAGAAGAAGTAACATCTTCAAATTGTACATCTTTTTCAGTATTGGAAGATGAAGCACCACGGTAGAACTTGATTGGCTTAGCACCACCATCATGCACTTCCTTGAATACCATACCCTTGATCGTATTAGAATGCATCGGGGTGAGGGTCATAGTATGTACATAATGGTTAATCTTCTTGTAAATTGATTTATATTCTTCATTCTTGTCATCTTCGAGAAAATCTTGAATTGTGGTTCCTTCTGGCTTATTGTCGCTGCTTCTTTCTCAATTTCTTCTTCTACTTCAGAACTATTCTCCCAATCAACATCGATGACCAGTTTCTTCTGTCCAACTGTTCTAACGTTTCTTCCACGTCCTCATCCCTGGCCTCGACCTCGGGAGCGAGTTCTGGAAAAATCTTCACCATCTCGTCGTAAGGGAGTGGTGAGTAACTGTTGGACTAGAACTTCAGGTTCTTCATCGTCTCGAATTTCTTTTGCTTCATTTGGTATGGTATTTCTGGAAAAGATTGTTTTCTTCGGAGGCGCGTAGTAGGCCGCATCTTCATGAATTCCAATTTCATGCACGGAGAACAGTTGCAACTCACCTTTCATACACTGTTCCCCTCCTTCATAATACTTTATGCACTGGTGCCGAGATGACGGTACCATCTGGTTTTCATGGATCCATGGCCGACCCAGTAGAGCGTTGAACGATGTCTCAGAATCAATTATGTGGAATTTTGTGGTTGTCTTTGCTAAATCACCGTTCTTCATTAGTAGTGTTATCGATCCAAATATGCTAGCGTCCGAAGATTCATTATGTTGATTGATGCTCCCGGATCAACCAACACTCTGGAGAGCGTAAACTTTTCAATACTAACTGAAATGTATAACGGTCAGTTGTGATCAGCTGTACCCTATAATAGATCATTTACTGTGAAGATAACCCCTCGCTGTTCTCTTAATGAGCAAACCTCGTCGAAGGAATCACCGACCATTTGAGCTAAACAAATCTCTGGATCAAGTAAAGCCTTGATCAGAGCCTCCCTCATCTCCTTTGACAGAATCAGAGTGTCGTATATGCTTAGTTTGGCTGGTAGCATCCTAAGATGGGCTAGCATGTTGTAGTCCACTTTACTACCATGTTCCTCGGTTTCTTCCCGAATGGGCAGTTCCTCTGCTGGGGTTGACTCTTCCTGAGCAATGATCTGCTTTTCTTTATCCTTTGGACTTATTGTCGGGGGTAGAACTTTTCCGCTTCTTAGATTGACCTCTGTTATCTCTTCTAAATTTACTGGTGTCTCCTCTTGAATTGGAACAACTGGCTCTTCTAAAGTTGCTTCAGTGTATGATAGTTCTAATTCCATCGTGATCGGAGCTCCTTGGAATTCACAAATGGACTCGTTGCTTGTCGAGCTTTTGTAGCCTCCTTTGTGAACATCTACTTCGTCGTGCTCATCAAGGTTGTGTATGATTTGAGAATCGTTATTTGTATTGGAATCGAGATCTGGATTAAGCCGGTTATTTCTAGTTACGTAATTGTTAGAAACAGTCAAAATGTAGCCAACTCCATAACCCTTATCATTATAAGATCCCACTATGGCGAGCAGATAATCATACAGAGTCAGGAGTTCTAGGGATTTCTCCCCTGAATCGGAAACAACCATCATAGGATAAGCAGCCCCTAGTCTACCCTTCGGAGCCTCAGTCTTCTTTTCTTCTACGATCTTCTCCTCCTCCTGGGGCGGTTCTTCAATCACAAGTGATAGTGCCGGCTTGACAGGTTTCGAACTCTGAGTTGAAGCGCGTACCGAAGCGGTCTGGATGTGATCCAAAAGTTTCTTTGAAGAATTTGTCCAGACGGTACTCCATCCATCATCATTCGTGTAAGGGTCTATCGGAACAATAGGATCCGTCGAGATAACATTGGCAGAACCCTTCATGTATTCCTTCGGGATCGTTATGTTCTATTTCCGGAGATTATCATCAAGTCAACACTTGAAAGTGATGCAATCCTCTATCTTGTGTCCGAGCATCCGGTGGTAAGGGAAATAGTTCGGATGATCTTTCTTATTGACTTCTTCCGGGCTCTTGGGCTCTGGCAGCTGAAAATCATGTGTCTTCATTAAGCTACGGAACATCTTCGCTATTGCTTCAGTTTTGAATGGATATTTCCTATTCAGCAAATCATTCAGGGTACGCTGTGGAGGAGGCGGTTGTTCATCATGCTGAGGTGACTGATAGCTCGGTCGAGGCTGTTGATAGCCCTGCTGAGGTTGCTGATAGATCTGTGGTTTTTTGGTATGTGCGTTGCGGTGGTTGGTAACTAGGCTGTGGCCACTCTGGCTGTATATGAACCGGCTGCTTGCCCTTATCTACTGCCGCGAAGATTTTGGATTTCTTTTCAAATGTTTTTACAGTTTTCTGCTTATCATTCTTGTCCATGAAACTTAACTGTGTTGCCTCCTCTTGTGAGCTCCCGGCCTTGCTAAGCAACTTCTCAAAAGTCTTGATTGTAAATCCTTTAAGGAGAAGTGCTATCTGGCCATGGATACTCTTAAGCAAGCTGCCGACTGCATGCTGTTCCTGAAGTTGTGGTTCACACTTCATGCTTAAGTTTCTCCATCGAAGTATGTAATCTATTAAAATCTCGTTCGGTTTCTGTTTCTCCAACACAAGATCACCATTAGTGATGTGGTGCTGAGCCCTGAAAAATCGCTTAACGAAGAGATTCTCTAGTTCTAAAAAGGCCTTTACTGAACCGTTCGGCAATTCTGTGTACCAGTCGAAGGCAATCTCTGATAAACTGCTGACGAACTATCGGAAGAGTAAAGCGTCACTCCCACCGACATTGCAACAACTAGCACAAAAATGTGCAATGTGTTGCCGAGGTTTTTTGGTACCATAAAAAGTCTTAAACAGAGGTGGTCCGAAGCATTTCGGGTATTGTACCACATCAAATTCTTCGGGGTAAGGTCTACCCATCTGAATAGATGCTCCACTCTTATATTGTGCTAAGGCCTCTCACACCTGCTATTCTACCATGTTTTTAATGTCCTTTTCTGGAATCTTGCTTTGTGCAGGATCTTTCTTTGGTTGCTCGTCTCCATTGACGGATGTGATCTCTTTTCCTCCATTTGCAATATGGATAATTTCTGGGGGTGTCTCTTTCTGAGGCTGAACCTTACTTTGGAGAGTGGCTAAAGCGGCAGCCATCTCTTCCATCCTCTTTGCCATCTGGGAAATTGTATCATCCTTCTCTTGAAGTCGTGCTCTCATCACTTCCGGTTCATCTCTTTCTGCAGCTGCTGGAGCACCTTGTGAAGCTGATGATGCTCGCGTCTCAACCATGTTGATTTCAGCATACTCGTCATTCATAAATTCTGATGAATCAACTTCATCTTCTAGTTTTTTCTTCTCTTTCTTTTGCTACCGTCGGATGTCGGTCCTTAACTTGTCCATGGCATCTTCTACTGGCCTTTTCCACACGGTCTCGCATTTGTCACGTGAAGGTTATTGAACTTCCTTTCCGGGAGTCCCCTTTATTGCAGTAGCCTTCCTTCTAATTCAAGTCTCCTGACGAGACTTTTCTTCTCAAGTCATTTTTTGGTCTTAGGTCGCCATACCATCCTTCTTGCAGCCGGAAGCCTAGGACCAGATGGTCTGTCAGCTATATGCTAGAAGGTGGTATCTTCCCTAATTTGCAGACCCGATACAACAACGGGTGAACTGGCTTTTATCTTCTTCTTTTGTTTCTCTGTGGCAGCAACAGGCTCTATTCGCTGTCCGAGGCGGTATTTAGCTGGCACCCGTCCCATCCTTTTTATGATTTCTGACATAGGGCAGCTGTCCTTCATTGCTAATCTTTCTATCACAGCTTGCAGTCGAGCAAATGGCGTAGTCTTAACCCTTTTTTTCTTTTGTAGTTACTATAGTATACTGGTCAGGGCAGTGTAGCAACAATCCTTCGGACATCCTCTTCATCTAATGCAGCAGAGAGAGGGTGAAACCTGCTCCCTTCCAACAGAGGCATATACTCAGGCAGTTCTTCTCTTTCCTCAGGAATTTCTTCTAGTAAAGCAACTTCAGGAGCTTTGGCTTTCTTGATCTTGGCGATCTTTTTGCATCTATTTCTCCTTTGAGTACGAGTTAGGGGTGCAACACTTGAACTGGACCGAATCTCAAAAATAGATGGTATTGTAGCAAAATCTGTACCCTCCACGGTGACAGGCTCATCACAGACTTGGATTTCCTTCCGCTTGAGTTTGGCAGAAGTTGAGGTTGGTGAAGAGATGAATAGACTGGTGGGGGTAGAGACAATAGTCCTCCTACAAACTGTAGTACTCCTTTCAGCTGGAACCCTTTGCTGGGGAGGAAATTCTTGAGACGATTTCAGGTTGAACTCAATCAGGGGTTTCTCAGTTTCTGACACTTTGTCCATTAGTGCAAAGAGTGTGACGTCAACGAACTTGGTATCTGTATTATCGAATCCTTGTCCAAAACGGATGATCCCATTGTTAGGCAGCTCATCCTTATAGACGGCGAAGTCCATTCCATTGGTGAAGGAGAAAATTAACTTTGGCGCAGTCATTTTCTGCAGTGGTAAATTCTGAGTATTAGTCCCGAATTACGCTTCCTTTTGTCACAAAACTTAGGAAAAAAAAGAAAGATTTTGAACACAATTTTGTTCATGTATTTATGATTTTAAAAAGATTTGTTTATTAAAAGAGTCATTTATTAGAGGATTTGTTTATTAGGAATGAAATGTTTAAAGGTATAAAAAGGTAAATGATCCGATTCAGAATTGGAAAGGAAGAGAAAGTCTTATGCAAGAATTTTCGACTTGAAGGACCGCTCCTAAGCTAACACCTATTGGGGGTCCACTAAACTACAGAAAAGAGGTAAAAGGATCTCGGAACTTCTCCGTTTAGGGGTGTCTAAACATTGGCTCCTAAATCCGAGCGGAGTTGGCTATACTCATTCAAGATAGAAATGAACGGGGTATGCCAACGGAAGAATGATAGTTTTGGTCCACTAGGGATATGGACTCACTATCGATTTATGAAAGCAAAAACATCTAATCTAAATGGAGAGGGGAACTAGTTCCCAGCGGAGACGCCAGAAGCTTGTCGGCATATTTTTAGGTTGAGTGTTGTACTTTGAAAAGGGGTCTCCTACAGAAATTGTCGGTGAATTTTAAATTTTAAATTTAATTTAATTATATATATAATTTAGAGAGTAGCATTTGATTTTGAAAATAACTTTAAATTTGAAAGTTTTAAGATATGAAATCAAACTGATTTCACATCCCGAATAGTTTATAAAAACAAGCACCGCACCATAAACCATGTATTTATCCCGAGGAATAGACACACTACTTGATGATGTGGCTCGATTAAGTAAACTAAAAGATTTGTGACATCCGTTTGGTCTGAGAACCAATTTTATAAGCCGACAAGTTCCCATGCTTAATATAAAGGAATTAAGCAAGGTTTATATTACCTGGGTTCTTAAAGTTCCCTATAAGGGTAAGCCTCTATAGTTAATTACATCTTAAATGACAGGAATCATTTAAGAAAACTCTCGATAATGATCAGTAGTTTTGCTCTTAAGAATTTCAAAGTTTAAGGTTTTCAAAGGATTGAATTTTGGAGATTTCAAAAGGGAATGAATCAAATTCGGAACAATTTATTCTGGGAATCCATAGGAAGAAAAGTAGGAGAAGCTGAGGATCCAAGAGGAATCTTGGCAACTTCCCAAACTATCCTTTTGTTTAGCTTCAATTAGGGAGAATTATTTCATGTTTCAATCTTTCCAATTTTAATTAATTTGGACTTATATTTGTATGAAATAATCATACAAATAGCCTAGAAGATGTGAAGGTTTATGTCGTACCAAATGACTACCACGGAATCCTAAGACCGGGTAGGACTTAATTTGCATAAAATGATTATACAAGTGCGTAACAAAAAGTTGAGGATTTATGTTGCACTGAGCAAACTACCTCGAGATCATATGGCTTTGTTGTTTAAAACTAGGAAAGGTTTTGCTGAAGTAGATTCAAGTTTTGCAGATGACGATGGTCGTGCTGCCCACCTTGCTCCAAGCTCCTTGTTTATGCAGAGGTTTTAGTTTTAGAACGTGAAAATCAGGGGATGAGAAAAATTTCTTTGCTTAGAGAAAATCTTAAAATCTAAGTATTTTGGTGTTTTAATTAAAACAAATCTTAAAGTTCTTTAAACAGAACCGATTAAGATCCCACGGTTCCGTCATCCCGACACCATTATTTTCATCGAATTCACTTAGTCCAGATGAATTTGCTAAACTCAACTGAATGAGTTCCACACTTTCATTTAGACCGTGAGAGAT
>CM040425.1:16850682-16916159 GCA_022702705.1 Papilionanthe hookeriana x Papilionanthe teres | reverse complement strand
CAAGTGCTTTGGGGAAAAGATGCTATGTAGGCATTTTTGACTGAACATTGAGGAGTTAGAAACCATGGAAGTGAACGCCAAAAGCACTAAGAGTTGGATTGATCCTTACATCCAATACATAGAAGCTCAGTCCCTGAAGAAGTAATGGACTTGAGGAGGTTCAAATTCAAAGCCACACAATAACTCAACAATGAAAGTATGGTTTTTAACAGGTCATCTAATTCTTGTCGACTCTCATGAATATCATGGAAAAGTACTTCAGAAGATGTTACCAATGAAGTACACTCCATTATAGTATCAACCGACCTAAGGGTTATAACTAATCATAAGTCTTTAGCTTTTCGCTATTTAGGGACTTGATATCCTTGCTCTGCTTCCTCCTTTAAAAGGCCAATGAAAGTTCCTCACAGTGTTTTGCATTATTTTCTAAAGTGGATAGAGGGAAATGTTCTCACCTTAATTATCACAGAAGTCATCCAAAACCTTATTTGGGCAGACACCACTGATACTATCACTGACAACAAAACAATATTTGTTGATCAGAGTGTAAAAATCTTTTGTCAAAGTCAGGAAATTAATCTGAAATTTGGTTATGTACATCATTCTTGAACTAAAAAAAGTGGAGGCTGCCAAAAAGATTATCTTAAACCTATTAAGAAATAATGTTGATAGAAAAAGAAGCAATTGAGTGGACTTACTCCCATTCATTCTATAAGTTGTCCAAAAAAAGCCATCATTAACAACCGGGAAAACACCTTACATGCTTTTTCATGTAGTGGAAGTGACGTTTTCTATCAAATGAAATCATGACAGCCAATGAGTTATCACAAACATCTCCTTTGACTGGAAGAATCTCATCAACTTCAATAAGTGAATGGTGAAGGAACAATGTTCGCCCTCAATCTATTAGAGGAAATCTGTATAAATTTAGCACTTTGACAAGAAGAGATAAAGAGAAGAACTAGTCGATGCGAATTAGAATATTAGAGAAGTAACATTAACACACAGTGATTTAGTTCTAAAGAACTTTGATCCAGCTGCTCGAGGATATTCAGTCGATAAGCTTGATCAAACTTGGTCTGATTCATTTACTGTCGATTAAGAGGACACCAGAGAAGCTTCAAAGTTAAAATCATATACTAGAAACAATAGTCATAGAACATTTAGTGGAGATGGCCTAAAAATATTCTTTCCTTATAAGTCAAACAAGATTAAATTAACACGTGAGGAAAATAATTTGAATATTTCAATTTTCAACCTTATGAGTTTATTTCATATGAACTTTCGTTTTGTTTTTGGTACTCCTAAGAAAAACCAAATTGTATGGTTGCAACTTCTGATTTAAAAAATTGTTGGGGAACTAAGAGGCCTAGAAACCTCAAATTAATATGATAATTGAGCAACTAAAGTACCCAAAAAAGATGACCAAAAGGAGGGTTTTGACGCTTTATCACAGAACCTTAAATTTAGAATTGCTAAATTTTGGGAATTATTTTCAATAGTATTTACCCGCGTAGTAAGGACAATACTTTGTTAATGTTTATGAGGAAAAAGCCCTAAAAAGTTATATTTGATTACCTACCTACGAGGTGTTGATCGACTGAATGAAATTTGTATATGGTAACAATAAATGTTTGCGTAAGAGTTAACACCCAAAACAAGCCAACATAGTGAATAACATCCGAATGATACAAAAAATATATTGAATAGTTGATAACTACATCACAACGTCCGGTGGGGTTGCACACGGACAAAATCTATCCTCAACTCTCGTGTGATGAAAATCAAGGCTCATGCCGGATGAGTAGATCACAACCTAATTAAGATGGAAAATGAAATCATAAATATATATACAAAATAATAAGGAAAATGCAATAAAAACATTGTATTTCATTCAATTGATTGTTTGTTTACATGAAAAAAAACCAAACATTGTTATGTACATCAATTACATGTATAAGAATCAGAAAGAACCCAAGTCTAAGGATCTTCAGGCCACAAGTTTGATGATCCATCGTCTACCATGTTATAACCCTTTAAATCATCTTAGTGCTCCAATGCTAATGGAGCAAAAGAAAGCTTCTTAATTCTTTAATTCCAAAGTACTTGTAGTCGACCATCTCTTCTCTCATGAACTGGTCATCTGCAACCTTTCTACCATATTCTATGTACTCTAACTGGTTTTCAAGTAATTCTTATGCCTTCTTCATAGTGTCCATCAGCTCTATTGATTTTGCATTCTCTACCTAAATAGTAGATACCCACTCAAATGCTTTTCATAATTCCACATCTATGGCTTCCAAATGAGCTTCAGCCTTAACTGTATGATGGTTTCCACTTTTGTCTACTCCCTAAAGTCCCTTGCCTTACCTTTGATCTTCATGGGTCTATCACAGATATTTAGGTAGAGTGAAGTCATATGGTGCATTGCAGCATATCTAAGCATTTGCAAATGATCAACATAGTGACATATTTCCATAAGATGGTTGTTGACCAAATGCTTTTCATGACCTTCCGAACACAAGACGTACAAAATGCTTGTGGCATTCTCAGAAAACTTTGAGATCAAAGTGAAATAATTCCTTGGAATGCTTTTCAGTATGAAGTTGGAGTCTAAGTCAAGAAAGACCTTCAATATTTTCTTTGTAAATTGTCGTTATGTCCCTATTTATACTTAGAAGGAAAGGGAAGAAAGGAGTCAGAATTAAAAGTAAGGACCTTAACCTTTTGTTGACACTCTACTTCATCTACTAGGTTTGATAGCTCTTTTGAACTCTCATTCAAACTCTCAATATCAATTGGATCAGTTGGTGCCACTAGAGAAGGCCGACTAGCATCAAATCTCTCAAAAAGAGGAATATGACATATGTGGATGGGTGATCTAAGGACTCACCAGTCTCCAATCCAAAAAAGGAAGGAGTCAGTTCCTCCAAGTGATGATCTCTTAATTATCCTAAATTATCAAGAAAGGTTATTTTGATTACTATCAACTCTCCAACAACATATTTTTGAATAAGAACTAAAGCTTTGATGAAACAATGATTTTATTATGAGCTTGGAACCATGCCTCCAGTGGGGTCACCCTATTATATCTCCTCAACTATCTCTCTTTGAGAAGAAGTGCCTACCCTCTTTTTTTTATTGTCCTCTTCTTGAAAAGTTGGGCAGCCTTGTCTTACTATCTTTTTCTTTCACCTCATTAGAAGCGACCCACATCTCAAGGGTTCATTAGAACATACTTTTTTGAATTCATTACCTGATTGATAGTTATGGAATTAGTGTTTTGAATTACGAACAATTGCTTCCCAAAAATGGTTGAATGAAGAGCCTTGAGTTAGGATGCAAGTCTCTTATTCTTTTATTTGTGTCATTAATAAGCATGGTGATGATGCCTCAAACTTTAGCAGAACCCACCTCAAAAACTAAAACTTCCAATCTTTTATTTTATTCTCTAAGTCAAAGAAAATGAAATTTTCAGGTTGAAGCAAAAATAACATACCAATTTGACTCTACCTTAAAAAAGAACATGTGGGTGAACAACTCTTATGACCATGAAATCTCCATTCAATGGAGACATACCAAATAGGTCATAAAAGCAGTGATGAAGCTTAGCTTGATCATGGCTGGGATAAATCTAAAATAGTTCAAAATTTATCAGATCTCTACATAAAGAGGTAGCTAAAGTCCCCATTTAAAATGGACCCACTAGAAAATAAGATCATCCACCAAACAGTTAGTCACTTAAACCTATGGTTCGACCCATTCATGCATGGAACCTATGTCATTTTGCAACTCCACATTGAAATTTTTTAGGGTTGATTATTCATTCATCGTCACTAAACTGTACATTTGAGGAGAATATTTGTAAGCCATATAGCTCTAAGGAAACCAATCGAAAGGAAGGTGAAGTGAAAAATGAGTGTTAACCAACTCTTCGTTTCACCCTATTTATAATGTACACCTGTAATCCAAAATACCTCAAATCTGCACATCGGTATTTGAAAATACACTTAAAATTGGAATAAAAATTGTGGATGTTAAATGATGAAAATCTATGATATTTCTATAATTTTATTTATGATAAAATATATCTTATAGTGAATTTTATGACAAAATAATTTCATTTATGATATAATAAATTGAGGCATAAAAATCCATCTCTGGCAACACGAGACCCTGACTCATCAAACTTACATACAAAGCACACCACAAGTAATTATATTTCTATATTCTTTATTCTTCTACTCAAGTGCAAGAAATCAAGCTGGTCACGTGGACATTTACAACTTTATTCTAGAGGTTCACCACTTTAGCACTGAGGGCCACCATAACTGCAAAGAGGATTGCTAAATCTTCCTTTAGTTCTAACGTAGCAGTCCTTCTCTAAAAGCTTACTTCTCGTGAAAAGGAAGATACAGTTTCATCGATGCATCAGGACAATAACTCATGAGAAACCTCACCAATTGTTTGTTTCCCTCTTGACATCAATAGAAGGTGGCAGATGGTCATGCATAACTTCAATCTGACTATTTTTTATTTTTGTTATTTTTAAAACCTTCCCTAGTTTATCTATGGTCGTATATTTCCTTTTTGCTAAATAAATCTCCCTTCTATATCATGTGAATTATCAGGTGAGGAATTGGAAAAGATGGACATACGACAAAGATGACAAACAACTAGAAGGACGTGGAGAGCCTACATGTAATGAGCTTTGCAGTGATAGGTGAAGTTTTCTATCAAAACAAGATCAGTCGGAAGAACCTTAGACAAATATCTATGCAAGAATACCTATGTAGACTACCCAAAACGAGATATTTGGGTGTGTATGCCTTTTTTAGGGTCTAGAATACTCTCAAGGGGATTTATCCCACTTGCTTATTTACATCTTGAGAGTGGATGAGGAATTATTTTTATTTGAAAAAGTTTTTCTTATATTAGTAGTGACGATTAGCACAAGATTATCAAAGGATGGTTATCCACAAGAGAATGCTCCAATGCTTTTAATGCTCTCGTTATGCCATGAGACAAAGAGTGAGACTCTCATGGTCCCCACATGGGTAACAGACTCATCAGCATACATATCCTACAAAACAACATAATCATCTTGAAAAGAAATCCTGATACATCAAAGCACATCTGAGCCATATGGGCAGAGTTCTTCATACCTTAAATGACCAGCAGCTCATCTGCAATCAGGCCGTCGAGATGATATGAACGAAGGAAAAATAAGTTATGGGGCTCAACATGGGTAGTTAATGGATGGAGAAGTAATCCCTATAAGATAAATGTAGCTAGGTCGGAGTACCACAGACCCATCATCTCAAGCTACTAGGACCCTAAGTCTACCTAGGCATGAAGGTGGTCGACTCAACACATCCATAGATTCCCTGTCAGTAATCTATGAATTATACAATTTTCAGGGACCTCGGTAGATATAAAATAATGTTAGGAAACTCCATCCTATGATTATCTGGTGGAGCTCCAAACGGTGAGACTTATACCCTCTTAAATGACAAAGAGGAAATGAAGAGAAAGGGAGGTTCAATACAATGTTATAAACACTGCAAACAAAAGAAATTGCACCCCTTCTTGGTCTAGGAGAGTTCTAATGGTCTAAGCGCATTAGGTAACCACATAAGTAAAAATCCAGGTTGAAACAGTCAGGTTGAAGAAGCATTGGGGCTTCTCTTCGTTGCATGAAAATGATGTCATTTTGTAGAGAGGTTCTTAGATATTATTGAGACCCTATTATATGACTTGGGCAAAGGCCATACTATGTAACCCATTTTAAAATTAGCACTAAAGCCATGCAAGAAAGTAGAAGCAAGTTTTAGTAAATCCTAAAAAATGTTAATCATATAGTTTAGATTATCTCAATCTTTTATGATTAGGAATTTTATAATAGAAAAATTTACAATTTTATAGTTATTGGAGGGCCTAAATTGTATTTTTCACAACATGCTAGATAACCTAGAAAGAAATAAAGAAAACGATCCAAGCATTCAAACATGTCAAAAAAGCAAGAAAAAGAAGCTAAGTAAAATAATAAAAAGTCTGGTGTCTTTGGGTCGGTGACAAATCCCAAAAACAAAAGGCAGTTGGACTCCACATATATATGGTCGGTCTTGACTCTATATATAGTTAAAATTTAGAATTAAGTAAAACATATGAGTAAAAAAATCGTAGTCCCTGTCACATGGTTTTGCCCCTCTGGCGCCTCGAAATCCATAAGCATAATTTATTTCTAATACATAATCTTCTTAGGACTCTAAAAAGTACATCAAGAAAAAGAGTATAAGGAAAAAAAGTGAGTATCCTAACACCCTTGGCTAGCACAAATAAATCAGTAGGGAAAAATAGCTAGAGGTTTTGAAAAGACTAGCTAGTAACCTAATTCCTAGCCTACCACACAATCTAACAAGAATGTGTTCTAACGAGCAACTATGTTCTTAGGGTATGATCTCCGAGTACGTATGACTTTGATGGGGTCATTACACTGGCCCCATCCTAAAGATCCAATGTATTTAAGAGTGGCATCAAGGTTGGATTTTCAAAAGGCTTGTCCTTAAATATGGCCTATCTTACTACATGCATACTTTTTATATGTACGATGGATGTAATAAGTAGAAAAATATATATTTTTTTTATTTTTAAACAAAATGCCATTAAATACTGACACTTAACATGTGAAGGTGACACGAGTTAGATCTCTTGGATCCTTAACACTGCCATACTCGTGTCAATCTTGATATAATAACTTGTATTACTCGCATGGATAAACCATACAGCTAATGCAAGTTATGGCATTGTAACCAACACAAGGTCATTATATCCTATCATGCCTTGCTCACTATCCATGCACGCATGTAAATATAAATGCAATCAATCATACACTAGAGTGGTGAGGGTGAGTGTACCTTGGAAGCAGTGAGCAAGAAAAGTTTGTGTGCCATGGAGGTAGTGACACAATAGGGTGGGCTTGTCGTGGAGGAAGTAGCCAAAGAGGTGGGCATGCTATGGAGGCAAAAGGCTGAAGAATGGGTGTGTGAAAGAGGCAGTGAACCGAAACTTTAGCCGCACCATCGAGGTTGTGGCTAAAAAATGGGTGTGCCATGAAGGCAGTGACTCGAAATGGTGGGCGTGTTGTTATGGTAATGACCTAAAAGGGTGGGCATGCTGGTACGAATTTTTTAATTTGCCAAAATTAATGAACTCAGATTTAGATATATATATATATATATATATATATATATATATAGTTTTATAATGAGTCACACAATTAAACGCAAGTATAAGTATCACTCAAGTATTACAGGGCTCTAGTGGAGCCCTCGAATATCGATCCCATGGGGCGACTTCAATTTTATGGCATAGCACAAAAATCACTTATTGAATCACAACATAATTGCAAGTAAGTTTAATTCTTAAAATAAAGACAAACAGTTGTACTATTTCTACCTAAATACGTTCTAAACTCTAGCAAGTTAAATAAACAAAATACTAAATTTATAATAATGTTTAGTTGCAAGAAAGAGTCTTCCTCCTTTCCAATAATAATGTGATGATTATTGTGACATAGATCAGTGATGCAAACGTATTGTGTCAAACAGGAGCATTCTTATTCCTTACCCATATTTCAGCGTATAAAGAACATTGACTAATCCTAAGTTTAGTCCCCAAATCCATAGTTAGGCTAGGAGAATACTGGCTCTCACTCTAGAGCTCCAACTTCCCAACTCTTGCTTCAGTTTCCAAACATTAGGACGAAATTGAGGATTTCAACCTGTCGCGCTGAAAACTTCAATTCTACGCCCATCAAAGTATATTTCCCTAGTTATTTGCACTCAATCCTCAAGAACTACATCTCGCATTCATCGACATTGAATGTGACCTTCACTTTTGTTGTGGAACTCGTAAACCTTTAGGAAAATATGTTTCTCAACAAGTTTTAACAATTCAATTGGCCAAATCAAAAAGTAACTAAAGTTTAAAGTGAAAATTTCATCACAAATTCTCCATAATAAATAGGCACATTATTTCCATATCACAACATCAACACATCACATGAAAATGAGAAAGACAAAGAAATTTACTCAAGACTCATGAGGAAAAGATGACAAAACATGGATTTTATATATAAAAACAACGTCATACAAATAAAGTAAAGAAAACTTATCTCAGACTCTTTCCCAAGAGAATCTCAAGGAATTCATTTGACTCCTCTTCTTTCTTTACAACAAAACACAATTTTCTCCTTAGATAAGTAAGGAAGAAGAAATCTCTGACTTTCCCTCTCCTCTCACACTCTTTAGAAGAAAAAAACACGAAACCTAAACTTCCTAAATAATTGAGAAGACACTCTCTAAAATCTAAAATACTCACTATTCTCTTCTTCTCTTCTCTTCTCCTCTTCAAACTTGGCTCCAAAAGTGTTTAAATTCGGCCAAAATCGAATTCCCAAGAGTTTCCTCAAGCAACCTTTGAAAATTCGTCCAAACACAATGAATCTAGTTTAAAATCGGGATAGGGCGCTGTCTGACACTGGATAGAGCGTCGTTCAGCGCATTATTCCTCAAAATCGGTCATAATTCTATGGAAAATAGTGCGATCCGGCACCGGTGACAACGCCGTTTGACGCTAGTTTAATCAAATGCGCTTTTGTCCTTTTTTGTTCCAAATTTGCTCCTTGTCACTTCCTTTTGCTCCAAAGGCCTAAAATCATTGTACATGCATGAAATCATCAGAAATACCTTTCTTTAAATTGCAATATAATCAAAAATAGGTATGAAATGGATAGTAAAAAGCTATCAAATTTTTAATGGATCACATGCCAATGAGGCGGAGACCCATAGAATGGGTGTGCCATATAGGATGTGACCTGAAAGGGTGTGAGTGTTGTGGAGGCATGGGCTCAAAGGATGGGTGTTTACCTGACTTTTGTGAGGCTCCATTTTAAATGAAATCCATAATCCATCTTGAGAGACAAAGTCTACAAACATTGTTTCCTTAAAATCTCATCAAGCGTCTAGGAAGCCTAAAATATGGGGTAAACCCTTAATGAACCATTTTAAATCTAAATCTTGATGACAATCTAAGGTGATTACATAAATGACAATGATCCCTAATTTAGACTCATAGAGACCCAATGCTCACCATTTGGACCATATGGTAAATTTTGAGCCCAATGATCACCACATGAACCATTTGTTCAACCATAAGCATAATTGGTAAAACTTTGGTCAAAATGGTCAATTTTGGACCCAATGGTCACCACATGGACCATTTGGTCAACCTTAGGCCTAATTGGTCAAAATTTGGTCAAAATGATCAATTTTGGATCCAATTGTCCCGACAAGAACCATTTGATCAACTATTAACCCAATTTTTTAAACTTATTTCAAAATGGTCAATTTTGGACCCCAATGGTTACCACAATGACCATTTGGTCAAACCAAACACCAAATGGACATCGCATTGACCATTTGGTCAACTTATGACACCATTATAGTTAAACATAACCATTTAGTCAACCCAAACACCAAATTGGTCAAACATGAAGATTTGGTCAACCCAAACACCAAATTCGTCCAACATGACCACCCAAACACCAAATTGGTCAAACATGACCAGTTGGTCAAACCAAAAGACCCAATCATCACCACTTAACCATTTGGTCGACATAAATACCAAATTGATTAAATTTGATCAATTGGCCAACGCAATACCATGTGATCTTCCCAATGGTCATAAGGTCAAATAAAGACTCTATAGTTGACCCAATCACCAGGACATTACAACTTGGTCAACCTTGATCAACCTAGTTAAACAAAGCTACATCATTAAAGCCAATGGCTCATGACTAAATTAACCATCACATGTTCAATTAAGTCATCATAGTCAACCATGGGAGTTAATTTATCAACATTTTTGTAAACTAATCAAACTTGGTCAAACATGGTCAAATTTATTCAATTCTACATTTTTGGTAAAAATGTGGTATTTTAATCAAAATTATTTATTCTCTTAATTACTTAATCATTTAATTAATTAAATAGGGTGAAACTAAGGTTTATTGGACCTAGGATTTAATTCCAAAATCATGGCCTAAGAACATGGCAACCTAAGCCCATGATAACCCTAAATCCATGATCTACTCTTAAACATTACATCCATCTTATGGCTTATTGGTATTGGGTCACCACGACCCATTAGTGTACACCATGATATTGATGGCCTACTTATAACCCATAATCCACCATTTTTGACATAAGTTAAAAATCATCATGAAGGGAGGGGGAGGTTTCATTCCATCACAAAAGCCATTAGATGACTTGTTAGCTTAGGTGTAACAGAGGATAATCCAGCTCACATAAAACCCTTATCCACCTTACTCTCCATCTAATGAGGAGAAAGCCTTGCCCAGTCCACTCTGTTCACCATAACTAAGCTCATAATGAGCCCACCCTAGGGATGCAAAATTCAATCTTTCCCAGCTCAATCCCGAACTCTTTGGGCTTCTTAAGCTTCCATACATCACCTCCATCATCTTCCAATCAAATCCAAGCTCATCCATGGCTCATCCATGGCAATAAATAGGCTAACCCGTACGAAGGAAGAAGAATCTATAGTGATTAAATCTAAAAAATTTTAACACCAAACTTGTTCCCAAAAACCTAAGCATACAATCCCTCATAGTTTGAACTTTTATAATTGATCACAGATGTCCAATTTTTCACCTGAAAACCAGCACAACATTTTGGGTCAATAAAAAAATCTTGCAAAATTCAATTAAACCATCCAAACACCATCACTGAGCCTCACGAGGAAGTTCCCGATCGAAATTAGCTCTTCCTAAAAGCTCCAACCAACTCCAAGTAAAAACCGTAAACCCATTTCTGCAAGCGTATACCCTAACCCAATTTCACTTCACATTGTGAAAAAGGGGAGCTTTGCAAAGGCCAGACAATCATATCCATCAAACTCAATTGAGGCCTCACCTCTTGAGATAAGGTAAGTACCCTAAATTTTAAAATTGTGCTCAGGTTTGAGCCTTTGTGAAGAAAATCATCACACAACACTCACATAACCGAATAGATGTGTTTGTCTCTCTGAGATAAAGCTTTAGAAACAAATTTGATGAAAATCCATTGAGATTTTAGGGAGATCATAGGGTTCAAACATGAATGTTTTATCATTATCACTTCTTGGGACGATTGCTGGATGTCGTCCACTTCTGTATATTAGAAATGAACGACTCTGATTCAGCCAAACCATCGATCCGTTCATATTAAATGGGCTATACAGTGGGCCATGTGGCCACCTGCATGTAAAGTGCATCAAATAAAACTACGCTACGTAGATTTCAATGGGTCCGAGAATGCACTGGTGCCTAACTGGATAAATTGGAAAAAATCAAGGATTTAATTAATTCAAAAAATACATGAAATCTTTTAAAAGTCATATCTTGATAAAAAAATTACAAAAAAATGATAAAAAAAACCCCTCGATTCAGAAAAAAGAGAAATTCTAGAAGTGAAATCTAAAATTGATAAGTTATATTTAGATTTTAATTAATTATTTACTATCTTGAGTAATTTCATTATTAAAAATTATATATAAACCCAAAAATTATGAAATTATAAACAATTAACAGTACTGCCTAAGGAACTTTCCCAGATTTTTCAAGGCTAGGAAAACTCCCTAAAATCAAACTCACCAATTTTCATCAAACTTTATAATTATTTTCCAAATAAATTATAATAAATCAAAAAAAATAAAATTAAATTTGAAAATGGTTACAAAAATAAGGGTGATGAAATTAAACCCCAAAATCACAATTTCTAACCTTTGGAAAACTTGAAGTGATAACATAGACATTTAGGTTAATAATTATAAAATTTTAAAAATTACACTCTAAAGCCTAATACTTTCATCACTATAAAAGGATTATTAGGATTAATAAAATTCAAATATCAAGGTTTAATTCACCTTAGACCTAAGATAAAACTTTAAGTTTTAATTAATTTAGGTTTAAATACAATATAAACCTATAAACCTTAATTAAGCATAAATATATAATTTATCTCCTTAAACATAATTACATTAGGTTTAAGTTAAACTAAACCCTAATAAAGTCTAACCAATATTAAAACTAATTAATTTCCTTAAACCTTAACTACATTAAGTTTAAGTTAAACTATATGATAATTAGGTCTAACCCTAATTAAACCAAATTAATCTAAATAAACCTTACTTATGTTAGGTTTAATTAATCCTAAAACATATTTAAGACTAACCTATTTAGACCTAATTAATCTAACTAAACCTTACTTACATTAGGTTTCATTAACCTTAAAACATAATTAGGTGTAACCCTAATTAGATCTAATTAATTTAATTAAAATTTATTTACATTAGCTTTAATTAACCCTAAAACATAATTACGTTTATCTTTAATTAGTCTTAATTAATATAATTAAACCTTACATACATTAGGTTTAATTAATCATAAATCATAATTAGGTCTAACCTTAATTTGACATAATTAATCAAATTAAGCCTTATTTACAATAAGTGTAATTAACCCAAAAACATAATTAGTTCTAATCCTAATTAGACCCAGTTAATCTAGTTAAATACTTACATAAGGTTTAATTAACCTTAAAGCATAATTAGGACGAATCCTAATTATACCTAATAAATATAATTAAACCTTACTTACATTCGGTTAAATTAACTTTAAAATATAATTAAGTGTAACCTAAATTATACCTAATAAATCTAAATAAAGCTTACTTACATTAGGTTTAATTAACCTTAAAACATAATTAGGTCTAACCAAAATTAGAACTAATAAATATAATTAAACTTTACTTACAAAAGGTTTAATTATCCTTGAACCCTAATTAGGTCTAACTTTAATTAGACCTGATTAATGTAAATAAACCTTACTTACATTAGACTTAATTCAAATTAAACATTATTAGGTCTAACCCTAATTAGACCTATTTAATCTTATTAAACCTTACTTACATTATGTTTAATTAACCTAAAAACATTATTAGTTCTAACCCTAATTAGACCTTATTAATTTGATTATGCCATAGTTACATTAGGTTTACTTAACCTTAAAACATAATCAAGTCCAACTCTCATTAGACTTAATTAATCTAATTAAACAAATCTAACGTTAGATTTAATTAACCTTAAACCTTATTTAAATATAAATCGAATTAGACCTAATTAAACTTTAAATCTTACCGATTTTTGGTTTAAATCAGTTAAATCTCAAACATTACCTACATTAAGCTTAAGCCTTAAATTCAAACCTTATAAGATCTTACTCATAAATTCCAAAATGAATTAAACTCAAGTCACGTCAAAACCATAAAATATGATCCTTAGGATCAACCTAAATTAAACCTAAGTCAACCTAAACCCTTGGTTCAACCAAATTAAACATAAGTCAACCAAAACTTTAGGTTTAAACTTAATTGAGCCTAATTCAAATCCATAAAAAGTAGACATTAGGTTTAACCTCAAATTGAACCTAACTTAACCTAGAACCTATGTTTAATCAAAAGTGAACCAAAGTCAACCTAATCCTTAGGTTCAACCCAAATTGAACCTAAATCAACCTAAATATTAGGTTCAACCTTAACTGAACCTAAGTTAACCCAAATGTTAGGTTTAGCTTAAATAGAACCTAAGATAAACTAAGTCTACATAAACTTTAAATTAAGTTGAACCTAAACTTCATTAAACTTTTTGTTCTACCTAAATTGAGTCAAAATTAACCATATCTTAGATTCTATCTACATTGAATCTCAGTATTATCATACCTTAGATTTTATCTAAATTGAATCTAAGTAACGCCATAACTTAGATTCTACCTAAATTAAATCTAAGTAGCTCCATAACTTAGATTCTACCAAAATTTAATCTAAGCAACATCATACCTTAGATTCTACCTAAATTGAATCTAAATAACCTCATACCTTAAATTCTACTGAGATTGAATCTAAGGTTCTACCTAAACCATTTCATTCTTTAGGCTTCTACCTAAATTTCATATCTTAAGTTCTATCAGAGTTTGTCGTTAGGGCCGATCAAAGTTACCAAAAATTGATTCAGAAATCACCACATTAACCTTTGGGTTCACCAAAACCCAAAGATTGGTCAGCATTACCAAATTAGACTCTAAAATGGCAAAACCACTAATTTTATGACCAAATCAACCATGGCAAGGTTGAGAAAGTCACATCGAATATCCTTGAACTAGAATTGATCAACCCATGTCAACTTGGGTCAACCTGGGTCAATACTGATTAACCCTAGTCAACACTCATCAAATTAGGTCAAAACACTCAATTTTGAACCAAAAATAATATAAATTAATCAAATAATTATTCCAAAATTATTTTGATTAATTAATTGGCTAATAATATAATTTTCAATATTTTAATTAATTAAATAATAATTAAAATGAAAATATAATTAAAATCCATGAAATAAAAAAAAATTAATTCTAAACCAAAAATAACATAAAATTAATCAAATAATTAATTTAAAATTATTATGATTAATTAATTGATTAATAAATAATTTCCAAAAATTTTAATTAATGACATAATTAATTAAAATGGAAATAAAATTAAAAAGGGCATAAAATAAAATTTTAACCCGTGACACCAATTATGACATAATAATTGATTTTCAAAAATTCCAAACCCCTTTATGACATCATGGATGACCCAATATGGTTTAGAAACAACCCGTATGACCTAGTTAATATGAATCAACCCATTAATAACTCATGACATACCATTTAACCATGGTTAAAAGTCATTATTGAGGCATTATGATGAAGAAAATGAGGTGGCATCTCCTCTTCATTTAAAAGCATGAGTCACCTCCTTCCTCAGGATGATGTGGCCGGCCATCTCAAAGGCTTATCATACACCTATTAGACCACCCAATGGATGGATAACATGGCTTCAACCCTCTCTTTTACCATGGTTAACTAAGAGGAGAATTCATCATGAGACCATGATGAGTAAGCATAAATGGTTCAATTAACCATATCTTCCTTAAGGAAGGATTTATGTGAGTCATTGTTCGCCTCTCCCTTCACCCAATAGGATGAAAAGCTTGCCTTAACTACCTTTTACACCATGGTTAAATTCATTATAGCACTACATAGAAAATAGGAATGAGAAAAGGCTAGGTGGCATCCTCTCTAAATTTCATCATGAGCATGATAAAATTCACTTAAGGGAGGCTGAACCATAGCCTTTGAACCAATCCACAAACATCCTAAGACATCCAATGCAGGCAAGCCAAATCATGGAGTTAAGTTCACACCATGGGTAAACCATACATGGTTTAACCTTGGAAATTGTAAATCCTATCATGCGACCAGCTGAAATCCTATCTCTGAACATTAATGAACAAGTTGGCAACTCCCCTAGAAAAGCCTAGCTCAGCCCAAGCTCGCCCAAGCTTTCCCATGGCTATAAATAAGCCCAAACTCAAGCACATGAGGAAAAGGAGACCAATATAGGAGACCCCCAACCACTGCCCAAATCCTCAAACATTCAACACCAAAAATATTCCCTATAACCTAAGCAATTGATCCCCAACGAAATCAAGCCTTCAAACCCACCAAATCTTCTCCATTTAGCCAATCCGAGAGCACAAAAAATGGCCTATACAGGATATTTTTCAATTTAAAAATCAAACTACCCAAAACTTCAAATCAACCTTCCCTGAAGCTTCCTAGGACCATACGAAGATGAACCCAATAAAAATTCGTCATCTTTATATATTTTATGCTATTAATCGATTAAGCTCACCTAAATGGAACCACCTCTTGATCAAAATCATATACATACACGATTTCGCTCCAAATTGACTTTAGGATAAGCTTTTTGACGTCACCATAAAAGTGTTGGGCCAATCAGATCGAAATTCTATCCACTATAGCCAAGGTATGGTTGAGCTAACCCTAATGGCATTTGGGTTTGGAACATTGTGAAAATTTGTTCCCTAAGCATGAATGGTCTGCAGAATCAGGCGGGATGAAGATGATGAACCAGGACCGTGTGTTCCTGTGTTTTGGGAATGGAAGGCCGAGAATAAATCCCCGTGGATCCGCTGTTCGGATTCCCACAGAGGATAAAGCGCATTTTCGACGCTGCTGAGGACACGCCTCTCCTCTATAGCTTTTAGGGATCATTTGAATTTAATTAAATCCAATGAAACCTTAGAAAATCGAAAATTCATACCTTTTTGTAGAAAAATCACAAAAATAAAATAAAAATACCCCTGGAAAAAGGAAAAAGAAAGAAAAATGTGGAATCAATAATTTTAATTTTTTATTTATATTTTATTTTTGAATGAATAATTACTTGCTGGAGTAATTTAATTATTAAAAAATAATTGTAAATTCGAAAAATTATGATATTTTCACAATATCATCCTCTTAGCATGACATATATTGCCTAATTTTTGTAAAGGCAGAAAAAATCTTTATGATGACAATTAATAATTTCTAAGTCACTTTATAATTATTTCTAAAAATAATTATAAAAATTAGAAATTAAGAAAAATAAAATTGGAAAATGACTTGACATTTTAGCTAACAGATAATAAGCCTAAGACAATAATTTTTAAGTCATTAAATAATTTTAAATGATATTTCAAAATTTAGGATTTAAAATCCATTATTAAATAAGAAATTTAAATCCTAAAAATCAACCTTTTTATAACTTAGCCTAGTTTTAATGATAGACTAAGTTCAAAATTAGTCTAACTAACAATAAGCTCATGACAAAATCTAGTTAAGTCTAAAAAACAAATTAGGCTTAAGCACTATCTTAATAAAACCCTTAATCAAGATTTAAGATAAATTAAGCTTAACTAAATCAAACTTAAAAAGAAATGAATAAATCTTAAATAATACCAATTACATACTAAACGTAATTAACCAAACCTTAATTACATTACATTTAACACAAGATTAAACTTTAAAAGTTTAAAGACATATTAAACTTAGTTAACCTATTAAACCTTAATTACATAAGGTTTAATATAAAAATAAACTCTAGTTTAGTTTAACCCACATTAAACCTAATTAATCAATTTAAACCTTACTTACATTAGGTTTAAGTAACCATTAAACCCTAATTAGGTTTAATCCACATTAAACCTAATTAATTAACTTAAACCTTACTTACATTAGGTTTAAGTAACCATTAAACCCTAATTAGGTTTAACCCACATTAAACCTAATTAATTAATATAATCCTTAATTATATTAGGTTTAAGTAACCTTTAAATCCAAATTAGGTTTAACCCATATTAAACCTAATTAATCAACTTAAACCTTACTTACATTAGGTTTAAGTAACCTTTAAACCCTAATTAGGTTTAACTCATACTAAACCTAATTAATCAACTTAAACCTTACTTACATTAGGTTTAAGTAACCTTTAAACCCTAATTAGTTTTAACCCATATTAAACCTAATTAATTAACTTAAACCTTACTTACATTAGGTATAAGTAATCTCAAACTAATTATACTTAACCCTAATTAATTCTAATTAATCAATTAAACCTTACCCTAATTAGGTTTAATTAATCCCAAACCAATTAGAATTAATCCATATTAAGTCTATTTAATCAATTAAATCTTATCCAAATTAGGTGTAATAACCCTAAACCAATTAGACTTAACCCATATTAAGTTTAATTAATCAATTAAATCTTACACAAATTAGGTTTAATTAATCCTAAACTAATAGACTTAACCCATATTAAGTCTAATTAATCAATTAAACCTCGCCCAAATTAGGTTTATTTAGTTTTAAACCTTTTAGAATAAACCATAATTAAGTCTATCACATTAGACTTAATTAAACTATTAAACCTTAACCAAATAAAGTTTAATCAATCCTATATCATGATTAAGTCTATCACATTAGGCTTAATTAAACAATTAAACCTTAACAAACTAAGGTTTAATCAATCCTAAACCATAATTAAATCTATCACATTAGACTTAATTAAATCATTAAACCTTAACCAACTAAGGTTTAATGAATCCTAAACCACAATTAAGTCTATCACATTAGACTTAAATAAATCATTAAACCTTAACCAACTAAGGTTTAATCAATCCTATACCATAATTAAGTCTATCATATTAGACTTAATTAAATCATTAAATCTTAACCAACTAAGGTTTAACAAATTCTAAACCTTATTTAAGTCTAATTCATTAGACTTAATAAAATTATTAAACCTTAATTAAATTAGGTTTAATGAAACTTATATTTTAATTAAGTCTAACTTATTAGGCTTAATTAACATTTAAGCCTTACGTAAATTAGGCTTAAGTAACTTCAAATTTCAACTATGTTTAATTTTAATTAGACTTAATTAAACCTTATGTCTTACCTAAATAATACTTGAATAGTCTTTAAATTCTAATATAATTAGAAATAATTAACCTTTGAGTATTATTTAAATAAAATATAAACCTTAATTAAGTTTATTTTAACTATACTTAACTCAAACCTTAGGTTCAACCCATATTGAACCTAACTCAATATATTTAAATTAGGTTTAACCTAAATTGAACCCAAGTTAAATCAAACTTGAGTTCAACCTATATTGAACTTAAGTCAACCTTAAGTTTAGGTTCAACCTAACTTGAACCTAACATAAATCAAGCTTGAGTTCAATCCATATTAAACTTGAATCAACCACAAGTTCAGGTTTAACTTAACTTGAATCTAACTTGTTTAACCTAAATCAAGTTCGACCCAAATAAAACTTAATTCAACATTAAGTTCAATCTAAATTGAAATTATTTTAACAAAAAAATTAAGTATAATTTAAATCAAACTCAACTCAACATTAAGTTCGATCCAAATCAAACTTAATTCAACATTAAGTTCAATCTAAATTGAACTTATTTTAATAAAAAAAATTAACTTTGATTTAAATCAAACTTAACTCAACATTAAGTTCGAACCAAATCGAAATTAATTCAACATTAAGTTCAACCTAAATTGAACTTATTTTGACGAAAACATCAAGCTTGATTTAAATCAAACCCAACTCAACATTAAGCTTAAATCAAACTTAAGTTCAATTTAAATTGGACTTATTCCGACAAAAAGAAGTTTTAAATAAAACAAATCGAACTTAATGTTAAGATCAACCTAAATAAAAATTTAACTTAAATTGGACATAAATCAACAAAATTGCAAGATTAACTTAAGCTGAACTCAACTTTTAAATTAACATAAAATTTTAATCAGACAAGAATCGACATAAAATCCAGAATCTAATGTAAATTGGCATTCAAGACAAATCAAAAATTAAAATTGTCATGAATGAAAAACTGACATCTCAACCAAATTTGCACATCCAATAAAATAATAAAACATTTTACCCGAGTAATTTTTTGATAATGTTCTCTTTACAGGATGAAGATAAATTTCGTTTTAGATTTATTTACATGTTATAGGGTGTGCTAATTCTATTTTGCGGAACGAAATCTCTAAGATGAGAAAAAAGACAACAAAATAGAAGGAAATCACAATGACATCAAAACAACGACATTGACAAAACAAAACAAAGCAAACAAAGTTAAAATGACAATACCATGACACAACAAACCCAAAACTTTTAGGATAGCCACCAAACAAATAAACAACAAAACAAAAGAAAACTAAACCCCAAAATAAAAGTTGACATGACAAAATGACATTTACGATTGATAGTAGGTACATTATTCCTTAAAAACACTTCAGAAAACAAGTGATTAATGAGCTGACCCGCAATAACGCAGTAATTTTTGCTTCCAAAAGATGGCCAAAAACTTGACCTAATTTATAAATAGTGACAAGTGTATAAAATTAAAATTTTGTAAAATTTTAGAAAATATTTTACACACTAGGGAAACTACGCAAGTATACGTATCGTTTCAAGTAATATAGGGTTTTCTGTTAAGACCTTATTATCGATCCCACAGAGAAGCGAGGTAAGAAATTCTTTAAGCTAATTCCAGTTTATTTCTATAAGGCCTAAATTTGAAATGTCGATTAAAATGAGTTTTCTAAAATCTAATCCTAAATAAATTTCTTAAATAAAAAGATAACTTATGGATAAATTTGTTTGGAGAATTTCGAGATAATAAAAACTACCTTTCTCTTGCAATTATATAGATAATGTGTAGGAAAGTGATGCTTAGAATTTTATGAAGTAATGCCAAATAGAAGCAATCCTATTCTTTACCTTCCCTTGATAGCATAAAGAACATTTGCTAATCTATAGATCGGTTCAGGATGTATTATTAGTAGAGTGGTTTAATCTAGGCTCAAACTTCTAGATGTCCAAGGGTGGCTATGGTTGGCCCTACTAGTGACCCGTTCCCTTTCAATAAACCAAATTATTAAAATTTTGTCTGTCACTCTAAAAACTAATTAATTCTACGCCCAATAAATAATATCTACCTATTTATTTGCACTTCACCTTGAATAACCCGCATAAATCCTGCGATTACCCAAGGATTCATGTGATTTCTACTAGTTAAGAACTCATTTCCAGATAGGTCTTAGAATTCTTCAATAGGTTTTAACAATACAAGTGATCAATTTGTAAAGTAAATGAATATCCGACATGAATATCATCACCATAATTTAATAAGAGAATATTTAAGCAAATCTTAATTCCTAAACATGCATCTATTTCATTACAAAACAAAAGTAAATGAAAATAATGACATAAGAAGTAAAAGAATTGATGGAATTATGTAATAAATTAAGTGCCAACAAGGATTTTATTTCATTAGTATTCTATTATATTTATGCAACAATCTGTCTCCTAGAAGCATTTAATAGATAATTTTATAAAAATAATTTTGCTACACATGTCACTACTTCATATTTAAAAGAAAGAGTAAAGAAAATCACTTACGAAGCATGGATAAATCACGACAGAAAACTCAATTTAAAATAAAAAAAATCCACTAGAAAGTGTTTACAATAATTACAAGAGAATAAAGAACACAATACTTAGTTTTTTCCCTCTGAAGGAAAGAAGAAGATCTCTCCACTAAAGTCTCCCATCGATCCATGCACCACTCGTACATCTCTTACATAAATATCTCAAAATCCCTCACCAATCTCTCCATAAGATGTAAAAATCTGCATCTGCATGACTCTAAAATGACTATAAAATGACTAAAGGAGAAGAAAGAGAGAGAGAGAGTGAGAGAGAGAGAGAGCCCTTTGCTGTAGAATTGGTCCCTATTTATTAATTTTAAAAAATGACAAAGGGTTGCTTCAGGCACCTCTTCAAAATTTGGTCCAATAAAATGAATCTTGTAGAAACAATTCTGGCACCTAGGCGCCAGACTCCGTGCCTAAACAGTCGCACCTGTTCACTTTTGGTCGCACCTCTTCGTGATTTAAACAGCTCAAATGTGTCTAGATTCATTGTATTACTTGCTGACATGTAGGATTTTGTCTATAGGCTTCCAGAATGCTTTGGAACCGCCCAAAACCGTCCAATAACTATCCATAACCATATATAATTGCTCCTAGATGGTTTCTATGTCATAGGCCTTGATTCAGGCACCTAGGCGCCGTTTTCTCGTCGTCACTGGCGCCTATGCTCCAGGTTTGGCGCCTAGGCTCCATGCTGTGCGTAACTCCACTGTCTTGCTCCGTTTAGCTCCATTTCAACTCCATTTCGCCCCATTTCAGTTGCATTCCGTTCCTAACATCTTCACCTGAGAGTAGACATAAAAACAACCTTTCTCAAAAGTATAATTTCATTTAAAAACATGTGAGAAATTTAAAATAGATTAAGCATAGAAAAATATATTGATATGTATTAGGTCTGAATTTTCTTCTTTGCTCATTTTGGCACGAAATTGCATTGTTTTTGCCTCATTTCTCTAAAATCATATATTTTTATAGTTGAAGACAAAAATTTGCAAAATACATTCCTTTAAAGTGTATATCATAAAAAAACTGTGCATAAAGTGAGCATGAAATCTACACTAAAAATAGGTAATTTTTAGTTGGATTAATTCCCCCAAACTTAAACGTTACTTGTTCTCAAGTAACACTATAACTTTAAAAACCAAATATGTTGATTTGTGGTTGTGGGTTTCAATAGAGTTTCCTATAATTTCATCTCAGAAATGTTATAGTATAACATAGGAGAAATTCTAGCAAATCAACCTAGGACTAGAGAGTAAGAATATCTCATATTCAACTTAGGAATTCTGACTTTTTATTTACTTCAAAAGTTATAGAAAATTGTCAAACTAAAGATTCATAGAAAACATAAAAATGGAATTTAAGCACCTTATTTATACCAATTTAACCAATACCTTCTAAAATAAGAATAAGCTTAGGATTGCTTTTAAGTTTTTTCATTTAAAAAGATTCAAGTGAAATTTTTGATTAGGCATCTCCTCAAGCCTCTCCTCACTTATTTTCTTTTCTTTTCTTTTTTTTGGAGCATTTTCAATCTCATTTTTTTACTTTATTTTTATTTGAGGATTACTATATCTAGATAGGGCTTTAATAATTTTGAATTTCACTATCCTCTCTCTAAAATCCAAAACTCAAAACTTTCCCTCACTTTTTATAAGTGTAAGAATTAGTTTGAAAAAGCTTTTTCAATAAAGGCTCAATTCTCATTAAGTATAAATCTAAGAATTTTAGCTTTTTAAATATTCAACTCCTTTCTACCATAAATTGGAAAAATTATTTTTCCCCAACGTTTCCTACAAAATATCTTAACTCTAGGATAGTTTCTTCACTAAGGATTTCAACTAAGTTATTTTTCTAACATTCCTAAAATTGAAATTATAGTAACCTAAAGGTAAAACCACATACCACAAGTCATTTTAAAAATGATATCAAATTAGATAAATGCTACTAAGAACAAATAAAGTTATATTTTAAAAATTTTTCTTCCCCCCAAACTTATATTTTAAAATATTTTACAATTAATTCCATAAAATGTTGTAGGAAGAAAAAGTAAAGGTTGAATCTACTTACTACTACAAAATCCTATCAAATTCATATACATGCATAATTAGGATAGAATGACCGCAGGAGAAAGTAAATCTAACCTAAAAAGTGCTTGTAATAAAATTACACTAAAAGGAAGTATTTTCACACTAAATTATATTTTTCTTCGTACCCCCAAACTTAATTTTTAACATATATAGCATTCAATACATAAAATATAAGCATGAAGAAAACTAATTTAGAAAATCTATCTACCATAAATGTCTATAAAAAATATTTACAAATATTTATTAGGACAGAACAATATGCAGCAGAAAGTAAATTTAAACTAATCATGCCAAAATGAAATTCATTAAATAAAAGTTAAACTAGGATAGCATGTATCAGAAAGGGAATATAATAAATGTTCTTCAAGTCTTATATAAAATTGTAACACTAGCACAAACACACAATTCAATACAAACACACATGATAAATGAGGTCAATTCATCCTTTATCTCATTACATCTCACTAATTTACCTCCAATTTCTAGCGGAATTACTACACTAGTAAATTTGGTACTTTCAAATAATTTTATTGATTATAATCCCAAAGATAAGATTACCCCTGATATATTATTTTCCAGACACAAATCTCATGCATCATCTAATCCTTATAAATAAGCACCAATAACAGTTAAAAAGATAGTGTAAGATCATCCACATGGTATTCATCAAATAGGTTCGCGACTCCTACCTAATGAAAATAAAATTGCAGAAAGGAAGTAACAAATTAAGATGGAACTATAAATGTTAAAAATTCATGATTTCTATTGTATAACTTAAGTCTGGGTAAGACCTAAGTCATATAGGACTCGTTAATCCAACTACTACAAGAGAACATACAAGTCTAATCATAATAAGAAGTTAAGGAATCACATCCCTCATGACACACAAAGATCAAACTACTAACAATCCAAACATCAACCAACAACAATCAAACTTATCAATCCATAATGACACATAAAGATAAAGTCAATCAACTCTAAAGCAAACAATATACAACACTAATAATCATGACTCTCAAGCACACTAAATCAAAGCATACTGATAACTATGGGTTATCTCACATAAAGCGCTTGGTTTTAATGTCGCAGGCTCGATAAATGATACCTCCTTTATCAAAATTTCGATTAAGTAATCCTCGATCAATCGCCCAATCATTTCCAGATCCAGGGATTCCTATAAAATCCTCAAATTTTAATTTTTCATTCAGCACTTCATTTTCAGTTTGATTTATATCATTGTTTCTCATATTTTGTTCTAGATCCAATATTCTTCTATTAATTTTCTGACATTGCGCGTTAATATCATCCTTGAAATTTATAAGAAATTGATCTTTATAAGATACATAAATATCTCCCAAATTTTGGATCGGATTATCTTTAGATAATTCAGATTTTGGATCAATATCTTCTATGTTACTTTTCTGTTTCAAATTATGTTAAAATTCTTCCCCTTTATAATTATTAAATGATGGAGGATCTATCTTAGTTGAGGAAATAGGTTTTTCTAATTCGTTAGGAATTTCTTCCAATGGTCTTCCAATATCCTTATCCTCTTTTTTTAACTCAAAGTTCTTTTGAAATATATCTTTAAATTCTCTTCCAAGTCCTAGTTTAAAACTTTATCATGTTCATCAATCAATTCAGGTTTTTCTTGTAATTGAGTCGCATCTAAAGATATAAAGACGGGTTATGTTGATGAATTCCCTAAATAGGTATGCTTTAAAATTGTATGGGGTATATCCATCTTAAGTTCATGAGATTTTTAAACAAATGGAATTAAAAGTTTACTATATTTAGTAGCGTCCATCATTTCACACCTCTCCTGAACATACATACAGTCTTCTTTAAATAATGTTTTTGAATCATCATGAAAATCCATTTCAATCTCATCTGTTAACTTACTCTCAAAACTTTCTTGCGAATGGTCTTTACTTAGATAATCAATTTCATCTATCCAAAAACAATCATCATCTTTTCTCTTAGCTGAATATGTCATAGTCTTTAATACATCAAAAGTGACTTTCTGGTCATTAATATTCATAATCAACTCTCCTTTTTGCACATCTATCATAGCTTGTGCAGTAACAAGGAAAGGTCTCCCTAAAATAATTGGAATTTCTTTATTTTCCTCCATATCTAATACAATAAAGTCCAAAGGAAAGATAAATTTATCCACTTTAATAAGCACGTCTTCTATAAACTCCTTTTGGATAAATGATAGATCGATCAGCTAACATAAGTGTTACAATAGTGGGAGAAATATCGACTAAACCTAAGCTTCTAAATATAGATAGAGGTATCACATTAATGCTCACTCGTAAATCACATAAAGCTTTTCCACATAATCTTTCTCTAATTGCACAAGGAATTGTAAAGCTACAAGGATCTTTAAATTTCCAAGGAAAATTTTTCTGAAGTATAGCGCTGCACTCCTGACTTAGTGCAACTGTCTCGTAATCCCCAAATTTCCTTTTCTTATTTAATATGTCCTTCATAAACTTTGCATAACATGGCATCTATAAAGCTTCAGTGAAAGGAATATTTATCATTAACTTCTTAAGTACTTTTATGAACTTTGAAAATTTCTTATCCAACTCATGTTGTCTAAGTCTTTGAGGAAATGGAGGTGGTGGTCTTTCCAAACTGATTTTAGTTGGAGAAATTAATTTTTCCAAATCCTTAGAAACATGTTTTTCAGGTCTTTTAGTTTCCTTTGTTTCTATCACAACGTCTTTCTCTTTTCTAACCACATCTTCTATCTCTCTTCCACTTTTTTATTGGACATCTTCTACTTGTTCATTAGTGTTCTCTTTAGGGTTGATCTCAATGTTTCTAGGAGATGTTCCTTGGGGTCTATTGCTAAGTGAATTAGCAATTTTTCCCAGTTGATTCACTATATTTTTAATCGCAGCATTTTAACTTTGCAACTGGTTTCCCATTTGCAATACCACTTCTTCCATATACATCTTCTTATCCTCACATTGTTGATCATTGTTAGAGTCCGGTGGATATGAAGGTCCATAGTTTGTATTCCCCTAATTGTTCCAACTTTCATTAGGATTTGCATGATTATTTTCCCATTTTTGATTTTCACCAGCAACAATATGATTCCAGTTAAAATTACGATGGTTCTCCCAACACGGGTTGTAAAAGTTAGAATATGGGTTGTTTATGGTATTTAAAGCGTCATATGATAAGTTAGAATCAATTATACACCCTAATGAACTTTCCTCACTGATAGAAGTAAATTGATGCTGGTTCATTCCAAATTGGTCCAACTTCCTTGATATTGTGGCAACCTAAGATGCAAGAATTGTAATCATGTCTGTATCATGAACACTAGCTACATTTTTATGATTTACCATTGCAGAGGGCCATTGAAATTCGTTTGTAGACATTTTTCAATTAATACATACGCTTCATCAAATGATTTTGACATTAATGAACCACCAGCAGTAGCATCAATTATAGACCTAAGGGATCCTACATACCCATTATAAAAGTTTGAATGATTAACTAATCAGGCAGAGCATGATGTGGACACTTTCTTAGGAGTTCCTTAAATCTTTCCCAAGCATCGTATACTGATTCTCCTTTATATTGACAAAATGAGATAATATCGTTTCTAAGTTTAATAGTCTTTGAAGGTGGAAAATACTTAACTAGGAATTTTTGAGTTAACTCCTCCCAATTTTTAATAGAGCCAGGTGCTAATGAGTATAACCATATTTTAGCCTTATCCCTTAGTGAGAAAGGAAAAAGCCTTAGCCTAACAACATCGTCTGACATAACATTATAACGAAATGTAGTATAAAGTTCTAGAAAACTAGATAAGTGTAAATAGGGATCCTCCAAAGGAGTTCCCCCAAATTGATTGTTTTGCACCTGTTGCATAATCTCAGGATTTATTTCAAATTAGTCAGCTTCTATGATAGGGTTTTGTATACTTAAGTGAATTTCATCTTTTGTAGGATTTACGTAATCCCTCAATGAAGTATGATGATTTTTCAAGTTATTATCTTGAAAGTTTTCCATTTCCATTTCTAGTTTTTCGAGTCCTTTCTGTATTTTTATTTTTTTATTTTTTTCATAATTGGGATCATAAGGCACAAGTCTTGTAGATCCTTTGTTTCGCATACATAACACAACAAACAATACATTAATAATTAAACAAATAACAGATGAAATATATTCAACAAAACAAAACATTTTCACGAACACCTTATTTTTCATATAAGCAAATACTTTTCACACAAAAATGGTTTTTTATGACACTACAGTTTTCCAAGTCTAAACCTAATTATTTCAACTAAAATTCTCCTAAATTTCTTACCGAAGCTTCCCCGACAACGGCGCCAAAAACTTGACCCGACCCGTAATAACGCATTAATTTTTGCTTCTAAAAGATGGCCAAAAACTTTGACTCAATTTATAAATAGCATCAAATGTATAAATTTATAATGTTGTGAAATTTTGGAAAATATTTTACACACTAGGGGTACTACGCAAGTATACGTATCGTTTCAAGTAATATAGAGTTTTCTGTTAAGACCCCAGTATCGATCCCACAGAGAAGCGAGGTAAGAAATTCTTTAGTCTAATTCTAGTCTATTTCTATAAGGCCTAAATTTGGATTGTCGATTAAAATGGGTTTCCTAACAACTAATCCTAAATAAAGTTCTTAAATAAAAAGATAACTTATAGATTAATTGGTTTGAAGAATTTCGAGATATTAAAACTACCTTTCTCCTGCAATTACATAGATAATGTGTAAGAAAGAGTTGCTTAGAATTTTTTGAAGTAGTGTCAAATAGAAGCAATCCTATTCCTTACATTCGCTCGATAGTATAAAGAACATTGACTAATCTATAGATTGGTTCAGGATGTATAATTAGTCGAATGGGTTAATCTAAGCTCACACTTCTAGAAGTCCAAGGGTGGCTCTAGTCCGCCCTACTAGTGACCCATTCCCTTTCTATAAACCAAATTATTAGAATTTAGTCTGTCACACTAAAAACTAATTATTTATTGTTGACCTCATTTTTGACGAGGTCTTCTCTTCTTCCTTTTAGTGCTTAGGAGCTAGCCTTAGGCTTTTCCTTTAACTATCTTAGAGGACTAGAATTGGGACCCACCTTTTAGAAATTCAAACCACTTCTAAACTCCCTGCAAACTCCATAAACCTGACTGTAGACCCCTAATCACCTAGAGGGTTGAAATCAAATGTGGAAGTTTAAAGGATGAGTTCCTATAGGACTCTTTGGCCTTAGGACTGCCCTGGGTGGCCTGGTCTGGTGAAAGGGCTGACTTACACACACACTACACCTATACACTACACTTTCACACACCTACACCTAACTTGACCTCCTGACTCATGTAGGTGATTCACATGGATGGTCCTTAACCCCTAAGCCTTCGCAAGCAGGGTTGGGAACAACATAGTGGATGCCTCAAATGAGTCCCTTCATGGCTCATATGGGCTTGATGTGGCTTCATGGCTCAACCAAAATGACTTCATTCCACTCAAATTCACCCAATCTTCAATTTTCCAAATTTTCAATTTTTGACCCTCGGGACCCTACACCCGCCTGACCTACCAAAGCCCTTGAAATTACCCAACTTTTTCAAAATCACCTAAATTACCCAAAATTCCTCAAAATCAATCCCAAATATTTCCACACCACTCAAATTGATCATCCATACCCAAAAATACCAAAAATTCCAAGAAAACCTCCCAATACCCTCTAAATACCCAAAATACCCCTCTTGACCCAAAAATCCAAAAATTCAGAAAATTCCCAGAAAATTCTAGAAAATCCCAAATATTCCCAATTTCATTTTGTCCAACTACACCATAGGCCAATTTTGTCAATTTACCCTACTTTTGTCAAAACCCCCAATTTGACTCATTTTAACCCAAAGTGAACCCAATGTCAAACCAAACCTACCCAATTTACCCAAATTCTGGTCCAATTCAATTCTAAACTTCAATTCAACATTCCAAATACCAAGCTAGACCAAATCCAAGTTCAATTTGATTGACATTTGGATCCAATTTCACTTTTGACCTTCAAGCCCAATTTGGACCCATGACCCAAACTTAACCCAAACTCACCCAATTCAACTCCAATTAACCCCAAATCTTTTCCAAATCTTCCTTAACATTCCCACAAACAAAATACTAACATGATTTGCCCAACATTTAGACCCAAACCCCACTCAACTTCAACTCAAAGCTTAAGGCCCAATTTCGACCTAAACCCAAACCTAACCCAAATGAGCCCAAACCTCAAAATCAAAGCCCAACCAAAGTCAAAACCTCTTTGAAACACTCCCATAAACATTTCTCAACATTGATTTTACATCCATTTCAACCCTAGCCCAACATTGGCCCAACTTGGCCCACTTGGGCCTATGTTGGCCCATTCATCAAAAGAACCCAAATTCAACCCAATTCAAACCCAAATCACTCCCAATTTGCTTCAAGTCACTCATGACTCATCCATGAGCTAAAAAAAACATTTGTTTGGCCCAATCCTTCACAAATTCCCCATCCATAAATTTATTTCCAAACCAAAAGCCAACTTTCTTAAACCTTCCTAAAGCCCATCTCCACCAAAATCCAAAGGGGCAAAAATCAATCTAAGGCCCATATGACAAATTCTCTTCATCATGCATTCAATTAAAATCATCCCTAAGTCCTAATCCAATGATCAAATAATTCTAAATAAAGCTTCATCCAACTTTCCACCAAAATGTCCAAAATCCTTAAAATCCATTTTTATGAAGTTGACTAAACTTTTCCCAAGCCAAATGGAGCCATGAATGAGCCATTCACAAGCCATATGAAGCCATGAAAGTTTGGCATGTGACCATGCCATTAATGGTAAAAGGAGGGGCTCCTTTCCTAATCTTTCATTAAGCCTTTTTAACCTTATTCATGACACACACTAAACCATGTTTAGCCACCTCATCATGGATAGAGACCATACCATTCTCTCTTGGTTGACCCAACTGATCCTCTCAGCCCAAAATCGAGGCCATGGGGAGGTGCACCCAACCCAAACCAATGGATTGACCAAATTGAAGCCAAAATGACCCCTTCCCCATTCCATTTTAATTGAAAGCCTTTACACATGGCAATTGCCAATTGATTGCACAAACCTCCAGCCCTGACCCACCTGGACCTGAGGGGTCACCATGCCTGCCGGTCAGCCGCCTGGGTCGCTGGAAAACACCATGGCCGAGACCTTGGGAGGAGCCAAACTTTGGAATTCCACCTTGCTGAGCTGCCGCATGCCCAATGGCCACCATGGTTGTTCTTCCCATGACCAGAGCAGCTCGATCCCAACCCTCGGACATCCCCGTGAGGCTCTCCGGCCACCTCTATTTAAACCCGACCCCTCACGGCCAAGAGAAGAGAGTTGGAAAAACCTTGCCGAAACTCGCCAAAATTGTTTCAAACCCTTCTCCACCCTCGTAGCAGTTGATCCCCAAGTGTCAATTTGCCCTAATCCCCATCGACAAAATCCAATTTCTCAACTCGAAATTCCACCCAAAACCAGGACACTTCTCCACAGAGAGCCAATCCCCAAATCGATTGGTTCTACACCTTCACCGCACTCGAGGGAAGGTGTCCACCAAGAAAAGCCCCATCTCCGAGCCACCCGGTTGCTCCAGCCTCTCCAAGCTTTGTGATCGGGCTTGGTTGAAATCACACCTGGACAATTCACTGCACCGGGAGACTTCATCCGGAGCTTGCTAGGATCCAATCGAAGGTGCAACAACCCTCAGATCGAAGCCACACTTCTCTGAGCAAAGGTATGAGCTAATTCTTCATCCCGAGCTTCTGGAGATTCTCCATTTCAAATGCTTTAATTTCAATGCATGATCACCGTATAGATGTATTCGTCTCTTCAAGACGAATCCATGTGAGCATAAGAACATGAAAATCCATTGAGTATCGAGTGAGATATTAGGGATTTAGTGTGGACGGCTCTCGGGTGAGGACACTTGGGGACGATGAACGGATGCCGTCCATCCAATACACGCGCCAACGGACGGCCAGGATCGCGTTGGATCAGGAGACGGAACGAATAGTTGCTTTCCGATTCGGGGAGAAATCCCCGAACCTCTCGATTTCGTACGATTATCTCCGCTCACTCGCCGATCATATAACGCATGCGTGATTGCCGCCACGTTTGATCAAGCTTCTAACGATTACGTAACTAGCGACAATCCGGCGTCGATTTCGATACCAACAACAATTCTCAAATTATACAAGATCTCGACGATCAAAATGACGAAGAAGGCATCCATCAAGGAGGCTACGAGAGTTCAACAAGCAACGTATCTATCTCGCAGTTTTGAGGAGCTCCGCTTACGATGAAAGTTAAAGCCTTCGCATTTGGAAGATAATCCGTAAGAGCCAAATATTCCGATTCGTGAGAGACACCGACTAGTCCTAACACTCAGATCTCGCAAGAAATTGCGTGTCAACTCGAGAAGTGGAAAAGTTCTACCTCCGAGAATGGGTCCAAAAGACAAAGGAAAGGTGTGGTCGTTCAAGAAGAACCAACCCTACAGGTTAGAAATACCCATTCGAGAAGAAGCCGAGACGCACAGAATAGCGACTAAGGAACCGTGCTAGCCCATCTTGGGGAAACTACCGGCCAACCGAGCATTTACGACGCTCTCATCTTATCAAAGGAGATTTATAAGCTCGATCAAGGCCTTACTTCACCCCGAAATTCGCTTACCAAATGGTCGGGAGATTCCTTACGAGGTTTCGTCGTTAAGGGAACAAGCCGAGGTGTTACCTTCACGGACAATGACCTACTACTCGGGGGATGTTGCATCACAACCGACCGTCGTACATTTCGCCATAATCGGGAAGTTTACGCCTCCGAGTATCGTGGATCCAGGAGTATCAATCAATATAATGAGTCTTCGAACACCAAGATACTGGGAAATCGATGTCGCAGCTCGAGGCCGACAAAATGTTATTAAGAGGATTCAAATCCGTAAAGGAGAAAGAGCTCCTGGTCAATAACGCTATCGATGAAAACCGGTGACTTAGCAAAGACAACCGCAAAATTTCATATAATCGATTCGAAACGTCGTTCCACGTTCTATCGGCCGACTCATGGATACATGAAAACAGGATGGTACGATCATCTCGCACCAAAGGCATCAAATATTACGATGGAGGGGAACAAAGGCATCAAAGGCGACTTACAACCATTCTCCGTACATGAGATCGGGAGTCCACGAAGATGTACCATTATGCACCCACAAAGAAAACAATCTTCTCCAGAGATACCATAACAAATGAAGCAAAGAAAGTTCGAGACAACGAAGAACCTGAGTTCTAGTCCATCAGCCACCACCACTCCCTTCCCGCGAGATGGTGAAGGTTTCTCCACAACTCGCATCCGAGGTCGAGGCCGGGACGAGGCCGTGGTGTAGACACTAGACACCGGGATGTAAGAAACCAACATCAATGTTGATTGAATGATAAGCTCAAGAAGAAAAAGAAATCAAGCAAGAAGCAAGAAATAATAAGTCGAAAGAAGTCGCAATACAAGATCTCCCTCGAAGATGAAAAGAACGAAGAATACAAATCAATGTACGAGAAGATTAACCACTACGTACATACTATGACCCTAACTCCGATCCATTCTAATAAGATCGAGTAGACGCAGGTCAAAGAGGTACGTAAAGGATCTGCAAAAAGCCGATCAAATTCTACCGTGGTGCTTCTTCCTCCAAACTGAAAATAATGCGCACCAAGATGTCACTTCATCGAACACGGGAATTACCTTTCGAGTGGTACTCTCCCCCGTGTTCAAAATTTAATTCAACGTGGTTTCTTACCTCGACAAATTCGACAAAAGGCCAATCACAACATTTTAAAAGTTATGGAATAACTCCTACGTCCTCCCAATTCAAAGTATGCACTCGGATTCGGCACAAGAGGGTCGCCTGACGATACTGAATTTTGCTTGGTTGTCACTTGCAAGTCCAATGAAAACCGCATGGAAAGAAAACCTACGTACCAACTCGAAGATTTACAAATTTGAGACGCTCCACCAGACCAAGAAGAAATTAAACTAATAATGATGAGTTAATAGAAGTTAACCAGTACTAAATTAGTGCTCGTACCTACCTTTGTTAGCTCCTACTCAACAAAGAAGACTCCAAAGAAATAATCAAGTTATTAATGGAATTTAAAGACTCGTTTCGTCGGAGCTACGATGAAATGCCGTGATTGGGCCTGCAGGTCGGTACCATAAGCTAGGAGTGGATCCTACATCTGTCTACTTATTGCTGGGTCCGAAGAATGCGTCTAGAAATCGAACAACAAGTTATAGCCGAAGTTAAAAAGCTAATAGACGCTAAATTTGTCCGTGAAGAACAATACCTCGACTGCCACCAATGCAGCGCCGAAAGAAGAATGGTCGATCGCACTTGTGTGGACTTCGCAGATTTAAACAAGGCATGTCCAAAAGATGGAATTCCTCTACCGATTCCGTAACCGATGATCGATATTGCTTCGACACATGAAATTTTCGTTCGTTGGGATGATTCGTGATACAACCGTATAAAAATGGCTCCTAGATGAAGACAAGATTCGAACGCCGATCGATATTTTACATACAAGGATGCCATTCGATCGAAGAACGCAGGAGTAACCTACCAAAGAGCAATGACAAGAATTTTTGATGATCTCATCCACAATCAAGTCAATGCTACGTGGACGATGCTCGTCATCAAAAGCAAAGTAAAGGAAAAACCAATTGCATGATTCGAGAATTGTTTTCGAACGATTAAGACAATTTAACTCAAGATGAATCCCTTAAAATGAGCGCCTTCGGCGTCACCTCCGAGCTTTTTAGGATTCGTTATCCGACATCGTGGAATTGAAATCGATCCGGAGAAGATTAAAGCTATCTTAGAAATGCCGCCTCCCAAAACCTTAAAACAATTACGATCTTTTCAAGGAAGCTTCGACATATCTTCGACGTTTATCTCAAAAACCTCGTCGGGTAGTGTCAGCCTTTTTCGGTACCGTTTAAAAGATTTCAAATTTATTTGGAAGAGAAATGCCGTAAGGTCTTCGAAGACATTAAATAATATTTAATGACACTGCCTTAGCAGCCTCACTTCAGTGTACTTCACTCGATACTTTACACCGCGGCTTTAGACGTACTCTCTCGGAGCCCCGTTAATTTCAGGTCAATGATGAGGGTAAAGAAAATGCTCTTTACTACTTAAGCCGTCGTTTACGACGAAGTAAAGGTATCCCGCAATCGAAAGCATTGTTTCGTCCTCGGAATTCGCCGCTCAAAAGCTCAGCACTACATGCTTTCTCATATGGTCAACCTAATCTCAAGTTTAATCCATTGCAATACTCGATGACTCGTCCAACACTTTCCGTACTTGCCGCATGGTCAATGATATTATCAAGAATTCGATAACTTCGCGCTCGCGCGCGTAGCGGGATGTTTTAGCAACACTTCCCCGCAAGACACCCCTTCGGGGGCCGCCGACCCTCTCAATGATGATTTGCCAGATGAACAAATAATGAACTCCAAGACCTCGACGATCGACGTCAATTATATTTCGACTCGAGCATCTTCAGCACACAAAGACGGGCACCTATGATGTTGCCCGATAAGGCGGAATCGGGCTAATCTTTATAACACCGAGCGGGGGATGCTAAGATACTCCTACCACTCGACGAACCATGTACAAACAACGAAGGTAATACGAAGCCCTCATAACTAGATTGGAATTAACTATTCAAACGGGGATAACAGACATCAACATCTACGGAATTCACAGTTAATCATTCAACGATTGCCGATGCTATTTAATTTTAAAGCCAAGACTCGAACAATACTTCCAAGATGTTATACAAACGTCGAATGCATTCCAAATGCGACAATCTACAAAATTCCTAGAAAAGAGAATGCTTTAACAGACAAATGAAATTGCCCGCAAAAGAATTTGCCCGTTTGCAAGATGAATCAGTGGAAGTGTCAATACTCTGACGTCGTCCTATCAACACATGCATACGATACACAAATCGAAAAAAGAAAAGAATCAACAGAAGAAGATTTAAACATGCAAGATCAATATGCATACCATCGATGACTACCCGCAAAATGTTAGTTACCAGACGATAGCCGCTAGCCCATCGATCAAGAAAAGAACTCCGTCCTACGCATTAATAAACAACACATTATACGAAGGTTCGATCAAATGCGGCTATAGCCGAAGCGGGTCCGAGGCCCGCGAAATTGTTAAAGAGGTGCACCCGCACTGCGCCGCCCGCCGGGTCCAAAGATGAAAATGAAAATTAAAAGACTAGGGTACTACTAAACTCTCGATGATGACCGACCGCATGAAAATCGCCAAGAGCCGTCATCAATGCCAAGCACGGAGTGGTCGACACCAACCTCCAACGTGCTACACCCGACAATTGCGTCGCGGCCATTCGAATGCTTTTCGGGGCACGTATACAAGGTCCGATAACCACCATCTTCAAAAGGACATCGCTTCATTCTTGCGGCTACGTATTACTTTTCCAAGTGGGCGTATGCTCTTACTTAGAGAAGTGAAAGACACCACGTGCTATGCTTTTTCGCAACCAAGTCGTCTACCGTTTCGGAGTGCCGCGCAGATCATCTCGTATACCCGCATTCACACACAAATCAACAATTTTTGTCGAGACACGGAATCGACCGGCGATACTCGACAATTTACTACCCAAGAGCAACGGTCTCGCCGAGTTTTTAATAAAACTCGTTCAAATCTTAAAGAAAACCCCGACGATAATAAGAGAAATTGGCACGAGAAATCGTTAGTTTTATGGGCCTACCTGACAACCTCCTTCGTAACTCCTACCCAAGCTACACCTTACGCTCCGTGTATGGGTCCGAGGCAAAGGTTACCTTTAGAGGTTCAGCCTTCCTTCACTCGTAATCGTTAGCTTGCAAACAAGATCAATGCATTTAAGAAATGCCAACATTACGACTCGAAGAATTAAAGCTTTGAAGGGAAAAGACTTGCGCTCGCAACACTTAGAACTATACCAAGCTAAGATGGTTCAAGCCCATGACAAATCGGTCCGCCCGAGAACCTTCAAAGCTGTGACTTACTGCTTCTCGCTATATCTATTCTTACACACCGCAAGATAAAGGAGGAAAATTTCAACTATTCTCAGAAGGACCGTTCGTGGCCGCGCATACTCGGTGAGGTTCACTTCGCTAGTGAATCGCTGTGAGAACGACATATTTCCGATCAACGGACGATACTCAAAAAAGTATTACGCTACTCCGATGTTTCGAAGGAATGAATTCTTCATCCCTAAGAAACACGCGAGTAATACTATGACGGGGTCCGAACCCAAAAAAAATAATAATAATAATAATAATAAATGCTAAGATAAATAAAATCATGATAATTAAGTTTTCCCTTGTTTTCTTCTCCAAATCAAAATCTCTTCCTCATCTTATCCTACTCCATTCCCGTTAAATTTCAAAATATAAGAATAATAAAAAAAATGTATCTTTAATAAACATTTTCTTAATGTTCTCGTTTCCAAGACAGCCCCCGATCCTTTTCCTTGTCTTTTCGTTAGGAAATGTCGAACGGGCGTCAATTTAACTTTAAGAATGGCGTAAGCTCTCGTACTCGACAAAAGAGGGTGAAAGATGGGAGCGACAATCGAGATCGACTCGCATTTCGGCACTGTGCCTACGTACGAGGAAAGTGACTGGTCCCGCTAACCGAGAAGAACTACCCGGCGTACGCGGATGAAAGTGGGTGGCCCAAGCGACCAATCCAACAACAAGAAAAGAAAGGCCCCCCCCCCCCCCCCCCCCCCCCCCCCCCCCCCCCCCCCCCCCCCCCCCCCCCCCCAATACCGAAGAAGACAAGAAAACGAAGTCCGTAGTCGCTACAACAGGGCAGGCTTTGTCACAGTCACCATAGAGATTCAAGAAGTCTGAGCTACTCTCACAAAGAACGCAACGAAGAAATAAGAATCGCCGTATCCGTAAGATGTTAACAAACCAGTCGCGGACCAGCGCGACGAGACAATCGTCGATGCCGCACATACATTTCAAGGATACCCCTGCTCACCGTAAACTCGAAGAAAGGAGTCCAGCCTCCTAGAATAACAGAAAGAACTGTGGAAATCTCCGTAAGATCGAAGAAAGAAGGCTACCACGCCACCGGATAACCAATGCCAGCATGACCTTGTTGCGGAAGCAACCCCCGGGATGTACCGACAAACATCATCCCCGAGGAGCCGAGGTGGCGTGTGGGAACGTGAAGGATTGAACCATATATCCCACAATATGTCACAAGGCCTCGCCATCTCGTATCATTCCGGAATACGAGTCAGAGAGGATGCAAAATGTTGAAAAGAAAACTTTCTAATACTTCGAGAGAATTAAAGGAAGAAGAATCAACATACTATAAGGCCTCGAGCTACACACCGACGTATTCTCGTAGTGTACGAACAATGTGCGCAAATCGTGAATCGTATCCAGATCCGAAGAGAATGGCCGAGCGGTGCCGCCCGAGGAAAACACATACTCGAACCCCGAGATGGATGCCGTGGAAAGGAAGAATCACAATACAACGCGGATGCCGGAAGTGCCAACTTGCCGAAGACAAAGGGAAATCCACCGGGGATACTCCGTCATGGGCAAGTGGATCCGATGCCATTAGTTATCAAGAGAATGATAAAAAGATTGATAACATGGAGGGTAACGCGCGTATCGTATACCCAATAGCCGTATTATCAACATCTACAAACAAGGTGACCGTACAATTTCCACATATTGATCACCACGACTGCGACCTTTTTGCACGGTCTCTTTCCTGAATGAGTGTAACATCATGTTCGGATCCGACTCCTCCGGATATGCCCGGGTGAGTTCCGAGGGCCAAGTAAAAATACCTTTACCGCGTGGGTTCCGTCATGATACCGCAAGGTAACGGGCGATATCGCAAAGCATCGCATACCAGAGTGCCATGGAGCGAATCTCGTTACCTTCGTATAGAATGGACGACAAAGAAATACCTTACCATTTCCAACTGCATCGCGTAGCCGGAGAACTTCCCATTTACGAGCCGTGTCATACGGGAAATATCACACCTCCAACGCACATCCAAGCCGCATCCTTGCCAAGGATGGCTTGGAAGGTGATGTTATCGACCATGTACCCCACTATTCAGACATGGATTTTTCACGGTGATGCTTCTTCGACGAATCGACAAAGATCATACACAAATTCGCTTGAAGCCCATGGATCGTACGAGATATATTCCGCATCGAGTCAGGACACGTATTTTCAACATGATCGGAATGAAAGTGACCATGTCACGTTTTAAATTTCTTCACCTCTTTTGTGCAAATCGATCGGGAAACGCCATTAAAGTTAAATGAACTTCGAACAAAGAACGTAAAAGAAATAAAACAAAAAAAAAGAGAATAAAAGAAAACTTTCTAAAAAAAAATCTAAAAATGACAAACACCAAGTTCACATGAACACTAAATAAACGATAAAATAAAATAAATCATTAAAAGATAAACGAAATCAACACAAATCTCAAATTCCATCCTTCCAAACTTCAAATCAAATTCTGATCTTTCCAAATTCCAAATCCAATCTCGATCAAGCTTCAAACTCGATCTTCCAAATTTCAAATCAAATCTTAAATCAAATTTCAATCGAGTTCAAACTCATCCTTCCAAATCTTAAATTCAATCTTTCCGTATTCTAAATCTCTATCAAATTTCAAATCCACTCTCGATCAAATTTCAAATTCCCGATCTTTCCAAATCAAAATCAAATTTCAAATCCACTCGATCAAATTTCAACTCAATTTTCCAAATTCCAAGTCAAATCCTCAATCAAATTTCAAATCCAATTCTCGATCAAATTTCAAATTTGATATTTCCAAATTTCGAATCAAATTCTCAATGAAATACATCAAATTCAAACCTTGGGTCGAGGATTTTACATCCAAGGCCGCACTCGCTTTAGGATCCTTTTCCTATCGCATCAAATACATCAAAATTCAAACTCCGGGTCGAGGATTTTACATCCAAGGCTGCACCGCTTTAGGATCCTTTTCCTACTGCATCGAAATACATCAAAATTCAAACCTTTTCGTCGAGGATTTTACATCCAAGGCCGCACCGCTTTAGGATCCTTTTCCTATCGCACCGAAATACATCAAAATTCAAACCTTTTCGGTCGAGGATTTTGCATCCAAGATCGCACGTTTTGCGATTCTTTCCCTATCGCACCGGAATACATCAAGTTCAAATTTTCGTCGAGGATTTTACATCCAAGACCGCACCGCTTTAGGGTCCTTTTCCTATCGCACCGAAATACATCAAATTTAAACTCTTTTGGGTCGAGGATTTTTACATCCAAGACCGCACTCGCGGGATTCTTTCCTATCAGACCGAAATACATCAAAATCAAACCTTTCGGGGTCAAGGATTTTACATCCACACGGCACCGCTTTAGGATTCTTTTCCTATCATGACCGAAATACATCAAATTTAAACTCTTTTGGTGGGTCGAGGATTTTACATCCAAGATCAACGCTTTTAGGATTCTTCCTATCGCATCGAAATACACTGCATCAGAAACTCGGGTTTTCCAGGATTTTATATTCAAGACTGCACCGCTGAGATTCTTTCATCACTGAGAAACACATCAACTAAACTTTAATGAGATGATATTCAGATCGCACCTTCTTGGTGACCTTTTTCATTGCACTGAAATGCCATCAACCTTGGCTGGTGATTTTACATCCAGACTGCACGCTAGATTCTTTCCCGTCGGTGACCGAAATACATCAAATCAAGTTCCCGGGGTTAAGGATTTTACATCTCAGACCGTATCGTTTTAGGATCATTTCCATATCGCAATGAAATACATCAAAATCAAAACTCTCGAGGTTAAGGATTTTATACATCAACACCACTACACTCAGCTTTTCCCTTCACTATCTTAAGACTAATCGGGACCCGCCTTTAGAAATTCAAACCACTTCTAAACTCCCCGAAAACTCCACAAACTCGACTATAGACCCCTAATCACGAGGGTCAAATCAAATGTGGAAGTTTAAAGGATGAGTTCCTATGTGACTCCTTTCGTCTGGGACGTCTTGGGCGGTCTCTGGGCTCGATGAAGCTGGCCGACTTACACTACACTTACACACTACATTTCCACACACTTCCTAAAAAAAACACACCCATACCCAACTTAACCTCCCGACTACGTGCGTGATTCACATGCACATCTTTAACCCCCTAAGCCCTCGCTACAGGTTAGTGAACAACATACCGAATGCCTCAAATGAGTCCTTTCACGTTCATAATGGCTCGAAATGGTTTCACACAACCAAAACGATTTCTTTCCACCTAAATTCACCAATCTTCAATTTCCCAAATTTTCAATTTTTGACCCCCAGGACTCTACACCTACTAAACCTACCCAAAACCTCGAATTACTCCAATTTCGCAAAATTTCCAAATTACCCAAAAATTTTCCAAAATCAATCCCAAACATCTCCACATCACTCAAATTGATCATCCATACCCAAAAAATACCAAAAATTCCAAAAATACCCCCCAATACCCTCCAAATACCCAAAATACCCTTCGCCTAAAAATCCAAAAATTCAGAAAATTCCCAGAAAATTCCAGAAAATCCTAAATATTCCCAATTTCATTTTGTCCAACTACACCATGGGCCAATTTTGTCAATATACCCTACTTTTGTCAAAACCCCCAAATCACCCATTTTAACCCAAAGTGAACCCAATGTCAAACCAAACCTACCCAATTGACCCCAATTTTGGTCCAATTCAATTCTAAACTTCAATTAAACATCCCCAATACCACCTAGACCAAATCCAAGTCTAATTTGCTGACATTTGGATCCACTCACTTTTCGCCTTAAAGCCCACTCAGACCCATGACCCAAACTCACCCACCCAACTCCAATTAACCTCAAATCTTTTCTAAATCTTCCTTAACATTCCCACAAACAAACCCCTAACATGATTTGCCCAAAATTTGAACCCAAACCCCACTCAAACTCAACCCAAGGTTAAAAGGCCCATTTTCGACCTAAGCCCAAACCTAACCCAAATTCAACCCAATTCAAATCCAAATCACCCCCAATTTGTTTCAAATCACTCATGACACATCCATGAGCTTTCAAGCAAACACAATTATTTGGCCCAACCTTTTACAAAAATTTCATCCATGAACACATTCATAAACTTAAAAGCCCACTTCCCTTAAACCCTCCTTAAAGCCCATTTCCTTCAAAATTCAAAAGCCCAAATCATCCTAAAGCCCACATGACACTTCCCTCATCATCCATTTGATCAAAATCACCCCTAAGTTGCAAAATCATCAATTAAACCATTCCAAATCACACATGTCAAATTACCCCTAAATGCCAAATATTTCTAAAACCCTTTTTCATGAAATAAGCCAACCTTTTTCCCAAGCCACCTGAGCCATGAACAAGCCATTCTCAAGCCACATGAAGCCATGAGGGCTTTGACTTGTCATTAGTCCATTTATGGCAAGAAGAGGGGGATCTTTCTTAAGCCTCCCTTAAGCCTTTTTTTACCTTAAGCATGTCACACTCTGTCCAGCGCTTTGCCACCTAATCCTCGGCTTTTTCGAGACTCCACCAGGCGCTGTGAGGTCGACCCACCCGACCTCCTCGGCCCAAACCAGGTTCAGGGGAGGTGCACCCAACCCATTTGCATGGGTCGGGACCAAAATAAGCTAAAATGGCCCCTTCCCATTTCTACTTCGATTCAACCACTTTACACATGGCATTTCCGTCAATCGCCTACACTAAAACCCCAAATTTCCGACCCACTCCGACTACAAGATGGTGACCATCGTTCGGCCGCCGGCCACCAAAGCCGCCGGAAAATACCATGGCCGAGAGCTCACATGTGAGCCAACATTGAAATTCTCACTACGAGCCGCCCCATGCCTAGTGATCACCACGTCGTTCTTCTCCTCACCGTATGCTCGATCCCAAGCCCTAACTCCCCCTGGGAGGCCCCCCACCAAATTTACTTGGCAACCCACCCTCTCGGCCATGAGAAGAAGAGAAGCATAAACCTTGCCAAACTCGCCAAAATCTGTTCCGTGTCTCTCTTCCACCCTTAGAGCACTCGATCCCCAAAGGAATTCCCCGCCATTTCTCCTTCCGAAAGCTCAATTTCAGAAGCCGAATTCCACCCAAACTGTGACACTTCTCCACAGCGAGCCAATTCCCCAACGATTGGCTCTACACCTTCACCGTACCAAGAGAAGGTGTCCACTCATCAAAAGCCCCATCTCCGTACCACCCCAAATAAGCCCAAATGCCCTCCAAGTGCTTTGGATCGGGCTTGGTCGAAATCATATCCAGACAATCCACCACCGAAGACTTCATCTGAGTCACAGACCCAATCGAAGGTGCAACAACTCGATTGAAGCCACACTTCTCCGAGCCAAGGTATGAGCTAACTCTTCATCCCGAGCTTCCGGAGATTCTCCATTTTAAATGCTTGAAGCAATGCATGTTAACCGTATAGATGTGTTCGTCTCTTCATGACGAATCCACAGAGCATATGAACATGAAAATCCATCGAGAATCGGAGCGAGATCTGTGGATTTAGTATGGACGGCTCTCAGCGAGAACGTCAGACGAGAACGATGCCGCTCCATTCAATACACGCGCGGACGGACGGCCGGGGGACGCTGCCGGGACTCGCAGACCCGTACGAGAACCGCGGGGCCCGGGCTGCCGACCCGGGGCGGCGGCGTCGACGGGGAGCGCGCCGCGCGGCTCGGAGCTGCCGAGGATGCGTTGGCGCCGACTCTTGACAACAGAAAACAGGGTATTTTCTCGATTTATTTAATTCCCTAAACTTCAAAAATTCATATCTCTGTAGAAAAATCAGAAAAATAAAAATAAAAATACCCTCTCGCTTCAAAGGAAGTTATATAATAACGTAGAAAAAAGAAATCACTTAATTTCATCAAATATTTTATTTTTTATGATTTATTTACTCTCTGCATTGTTTTAATTCTCCATGCATGCATACAATTCACCATGGCATGAGACCATGTGGCTTTGAAGCCTCTGAATTTGGGAACATCCCTGAATTTTCCAAAGTCAGAGGCCATCCCCATGAGGAGTTCTTGATTTTTCAAGTTCAGATCACTGTTTTGAGTATTTTAATTCCAGTAAATAGCATGTTGTGAAATAAATTCTAGGAAAATTTGGTGATGTTCCTTATGACCAGAGAACCCTAGGAAAAATAGATTTTGGCTTAGTTCATTCAAAACAACCCTAATTGCTTAAACACCCAAAATAGGTCTTTTAACACTAGAGTTAACCAGGCATCAAATTGACTTGAAATCAATTCTCCACTTACCTTTAGGATCAGAGGAATCCACCATGTACCGAGGTCAATTGACTTTTGGTTAGCCCCACTAATTGGGCTTCGATTAAGTCACTTAGCCATTTTAAACTTTAAAAATTCATAACTTTTAAAAATACTTTAAAAAAATCCATCAAATTGGTTTTGGAGCCTCTCTGATATCAGGGGAATCTAAAAAATTAAAATTTCAATTTTCTAAAAAAGCCGATTTTTAATAATATTTTAATATTTTTAATAATTAAAAAATAATAAAAATCACAAGAATAATAAAATTCACCAAAAATGTCACATTTTCAATTTTAATCACTTAACAAATCCCACATTTTTTCTTAAAGTTCATTTTTAAAGGAGATATCAATTTAAAGTTCTAGGTAATTTTAAAATTAAAAAAAATGTATTTTTCAGCATTTTTACTAAATAATTATAATAAATCATAGAAAAATCAAAATCGCAAAATTTACTTCATTTCCTTGATATCAGAGAGATTTTTGAAAAAAGGCAAAATCCATTTTTCAACATTTATTTTATTTTAAATTAATTAACACTACAAAACCTCAAAATAATTATAATAAAAATAATATAATTCAAAAAATCACCGAAATTGACTGTCCAAGTGCTTCTCCGGTCATTAGGAATGTCCCCTAATTTTCTTAAGGACAAACTTTCCTTTTCGTCACAAGTATCAAATTTTCCTTGAAAAATCTCTATTTTCCACCAAAAAATAATTATATAAATAAAATGACGAACACCAAATTCACATGAACATTAAATAAACGATAAAATAAATTTGGATCGTTAAAGGACAAACAAAATGAACACAAATTTCAAATCAAATCTCAAACAAATTCAAATTCAATCTTTCCAAATTTCAAATCAAATCTCAATCAAATTCAAATTCAATCTTTCCAGATTTCAAATCCAAATCTCAATCAAATCTCAAATTCGATCTTCCAGATCTCAAATCAAATCTCAATCAAATTCAAATTCAATCTTTCCAGATCTCAAATCAAATCTCAATCAAATCTCAAATTCGATCTTCCAAATTTCAAATCAAATCTCAATCAAATTCAAATTCAATCTTTCCAGATTCCAAATCTCAATCGAAAATTCAAATTCAATCTCCCAAATCAAAATCCAATCCGTTCTACTCTTTCCCTTGTCTGGGATGGAAGCGGTTGATTCCATTGACGCGGATCGAATCTGATGGTGAGGAATTATATCCCATCCAAACCAGTGACTTTCGATCAACTCTTTTGAATGGGGTATGTAGCATCTACATATTCCCTCCTAATCTATTTCCTTCCATGAAAGTCTTTTACAACATTCATGAAATTCTTGAAACACCAAAATTCCACACTTTTCAAATCAACAGTACAAATCTTTGCAAAGTCAATGACTATTTAAAATCAAATTTTTGACGTTGAGGATTTTACATTCGAAACTGCATTGCTTTAGGATCTTTTCCCTATTGCAATGAAATACATCAAAATTCAAACTTTTGGGGTTGAGGATTTTACATCCGAGACTGCATTGCTTTAGGATTCTTTCCCTATTGCAATGAAATACATCAAATTCAGACTTTTGGGGTTGAGGATTTTACATCCGAGACTGCATTGCTTTAGGATTCTTTCCCTATTGCAATGAAATACATCAAATTCAGACTTTTGGGGTTGAGGATTTTACATCCGAGACTGCATTGCATTATGATTCTTTCCCTATTGCAATGAAATACATCAAATTCAAACTTTTGGGTTGAGGATTTTAAATCTGAGACTGCATTGCTTTAGGACTCTTTCCCTAGCGCAATGAAATACATCAAAATTAAATTCAAATTTTTGAGGTCGAGGATTTTACATTCGAAACTGCATTGCTTTAGGATCTTTTCCCTATCGCAATGAAATACATGAAAATTCAAACTTTTGGGGTTGAGGATTTTACATCCGAGACTGCATTGCTTTAGGATTCTTTCCCTATTGCAATGAAATACATTAAATTCAGACTTTTGGGGTTGAGGATTTTACATCCGAGACTGCATTGCTTTAGGATTCTTTCCCTATTGCAATGAAATACATCAAATTCAAACTTTTGAAGTTGAGGATTTTACATCCGATACTGCATTGCTTTAGGATTCCTTCCTTATCGCAATGAAATACATCAAATTCAAACCTTTTGGAGTTGAGGATTTTACATCCGAAACTGCATTGCTTTAGGATGCTTTCCCTATCGCAATGAAATACATCAAAATTCAAACTTTTGGAGTTGAGGATTTTACATTCAAAACTGCATTACTTTGGGATTCTTGCCCTATCGCAATGAAATACATCAAATTCAAACCTTTTGGAGTTGAGGATTTTACATCCGAAACTGCATTGCTTTAGGATGCTTTCCCTATCGCAATGAAATACATCAAAATTCAAACTTTTGGAGTTGAGGATTTTACATCCGATACTGCATTGCTTTAGGATTCCTTCCCTATCGCAATGAAATACATCAAATTCTAACTTTTGAAGTTGAGGATTTTACATCCGATACTGCATTGCTTTAGGATTCTTTCCCTATTGCGATGAAATACATCAAAATTCAAATTCAAATTTTTGAGGTTGAGGATTTTACATCCGAGACTGCATTGATTTAGGTTCTTTCCCTATCGCAATGAAATACATCAAAATCAAACTTTTGAAGTTGAGGATTTTACATCCGAGACTGCATTGCTTTAGGTTCTTTCCCTATCACAATGAAATACATCAAAATCAAACTCTTGGGGTTGAGGATTTTACATCCGAGACTGCAGTACTTTAGGATTCTCTCCCTATTGCAATGAAATACATCAAAATCAAACTCTTGAGGTTAAGGATTTTACATCCGATACCTCATTGCTCTGAGATTTCTCCTCATTGTAATGATTCAATCTAATCAATTCAATTTTCTTTTGAGGTTGAAGATGTTACATCTAAAACCACAAAATTCCAATTCTCATTTCAAGTTCAAATCCCTTAAAATTAATTTTGACAAAACTTCAATCTAAATCGAAACTAAAACTAAAATCTGAGCTCACACATCAAAAATTAAACTGAAACAAAATAAAATCTAAATTGAAATTCCCCCAGATCATGTGATTTGGGATTCACCTCCTTTCCTTTCCCCGCCGAGAGTTCAGGAATCTCCAGTCTCGCAGATATGCTTGACACTCCCCAGACGGAAACTCTTCTACTTTGTCCTAAGTTTGTCACTTGGACATCCGTGTTGGTTTTGTTGATCTCTTCGGTCAACGCTGATACACGCGGTGTGCTTGGTTAGCTCACCACACCTATTGGGGTCCATTTGTTGACCTCATTTTCGATGAGGTCTTCTCTTCTTTTTAGTACTTAGGATCTAGCCTTAGGCTTTTCTTTTGATTGTCTTAGAGGACTAGAATTGGGACCCACCACTTAGAAATTCAAACCACTTCTTAACTCCCTGCAAACTCTACAAACTTAACTATAGACACCTAATCACCTAGAGGGTTGAAATCAAATGTGGAAGTTTAAAGGATGAGTTCCTATAGGACTCTTTGGCCTTAGGACCGCCCAGGTGGCCCTGATCCGGTGAAGGGGCTGACTTACACACACACTACATTTATACACTACACTTTCACACACCTATACTCAACTTGACCTCCTGACTCATGTAGGTGATTCACATGGATGGTCCTTAACCCCTAAGCCCTTGGCTAAGAGGGTTAGGAACAACATAGTGGGTGCCTCAAATGAGTCCCTTCATGGCTCATGTGGGCTTGATATGGCTTCATGGCTCAACCAAAATGATTTTATTCCACTTACATTCACCCAATCTTCAATTTTCCAAATTTTCAATTTTTGACCCCCGGGACCATACACCCGCCTAGCCTATCCAAAACCCTTGAAATCCTCAAAAAACACCTAAATTACCCAAAATTCCTCAAAACCCTTCCTAAACATTTCCACATTACTCAAATTGAACATCCATACCCAAAAATGCCAAAAATTCCAAAAATACCTCCCAATACCCTCCAAATACCCAAAATACCCCCCTTGACCCAAAAATCCAGAAATTCAGAAAATTCGGAGAAAATTCCAAAAAATCCCAAATATTCCCAATTTCATTTTGTTCAACTACACTATGGGCCAATTTTGTCAATTTACCCTACTTTTGTCAAAACCCCCAATTTGACCCATTTTAACCCTAAGTGAACCCAATGTCAAACCAAACCTGCCCAATTGACCCAAATTCTGGTCCAATTCAATTCTAAACTTCAATTCAACATTCCTAATACCAATCTAGACCAAATCTAAGTCCAATTCGATTGACATTTGGATCCAATTTCACTTTTGGCCTTAAAGCCCAATTTGGACCCATGACCCAAACCTAACCCAAACTCACCCAATCCAACTCAAATTAACCCCAAATATTTTCTAAATCTTTCTTAACATTCCCACAAACAAAACACTAACATGATTTTCCCAACATTTAGGCCCAAACCCCACTTAAATTCAACCCAAAGCTAAAAGGCCCAATTTTGACCTAAACCCAAACTTAACCCAAATAAGCCCAAACCCCAAAATCAAAGCCCAACCAAAGTCAAAACCTCTTTGAAACACTCCCATAAACATTTCCCAACATTAATTTTACATCAACTTCAACCCTAGCCCAACATTGGCCCAAGTTAGCCCAATTTGACCTATATTGGCCCATTCACCAAAGGAGCCCAAATTCAACCCAATTCAAACCCAAATCACTCCCAATTTGCTCCAAGTCACTCATGACACATCTATGAGCTAAACCCAACAATTATTTGGCCCAAGCCTTTGCCAAAATTCCATCCACCAATTTATTTTCAAGCCTAAAGCCCACTTCCCCTAAACCTTCCTAAATGCCCATCCAAGACAAATTCAAAAGCCCAAAGTTCATGACAAAGCCCACATGGCAATTTATTTTCATCATACCTTTAATTGATATCACTCCTAAGTTTCAAAATCATCATGAAAACATTCCAAATAAAGCTTCATACAAATTCCCATCAAATTACCAAAAATTTCTAAAATCCATTTTCATGAAATTGACCAAGCTTTTCCCCAAGCCAAAGACAAGCCATGCAAGCCATGGACAAGCCACATGAAGCCATGGAAGGTTTGACATGTGATCAAGCCATTAATGGTAAAAGGAGGAGCCTCTTTTAAGCCCTCTTAAAAAGGTTTTAACCCTTTTTATGCTTCACCTTATTCCATGATTAATCAAAATATTCATGGATGGTGACTTCTCTACCCTCTCCTAGCTGATTCATCTGATCCTCCCTTAGCCCAAATCAGCCATGGGGAGGTGAACCAAGCCCATAAGGTGGACTTGACCAAATCACACCAAAATTAGCTCCTTCCCCATTCCATTTCAATTCAACTCCTTTACACATGTCCATGGCCAATTGATCGCACTAAGCCCAGCCTCGACCTCCCCGACCTTGAGGGTGACCTGACCACGGCCGGCCAGCCACCACAGCCGCCGGAAACCACCTGCCCGAGAGCTCACATGTGAGCCCAAACTTGGAATTCTCACCTGCTGAGCTGCCCCATCCCCAGTGGCCATTGCAGCTGTTCTTCTCTTGCCAAGAGCAGCTGATCCCAGGCCCTTACTCTCCCTGGGAGGCCCTCCACCCTCTCCTATTTAAACACCACCCCCTCTCGGCCATGAGAGGTGCTGAACCAGACCTTACTGAAACCCTGCCAAAATTGTTCCAGAACACTCTCCATACTTAGAGCAGTTGATCCCCAGTGACAATTTGCCCTAATCCCCACCAACGAACCCAATTTCTCGGCCAAAATTCCACCCAAAACCAGGACACTTCTCCACAGGGATCAATCCTCAAATTGATTGGTCCTACACCTTCACCAGACCAAGGAAAGGAGTCCACCAGCAAAAGGCCCCTCTCCAGGCCACCCATCTATTCCAGACTCCAAGCTTTGTGATCGGGCTTGGCCGAAATCATACCTAGGCGATTCATCAGACCAGGAGACTTCATTTGGAGCTTGCTGGAATCCAATCGAAGGTGACACAACTCCCAGATTGAAGCCACACTTCTCTGAGCAAAGGTATGAGTTAATTCTTCATCCCGAGCTTCTGGAGATTCTCTATTTCAAATGCTTTAATTTCAATGCATGATCACCGTATAGATGTATTCGTCTCTTCGAAGACGAATCCATGGAGCATAAGAACACGAAAATCCATCGAGTATTGAGTGAGATATTAGGGATTTAGTGTGGACGGCTCTCGGGTGAGGACGCTTGGGGACGATGAACGGATGCCATTCATTTAATACACGCGCGGATGGACGGCCAGGATCGCGTTGGATCAGGAGATGGAACGACACAGCGGGGCCCCGGAGCGCTGAGTCAGATGGCGGCGTCGAACCAGAACATGCCGCGTGGCCTTTCGGAGCTGCCGAGGTTGACGCAGCGCCGCGTGGATAAATAGAAAATTAGGGTTTTTTTGATTTATTTAATTCCCCTAAACTTCAAAAATCCATAACTTTGTGTAGGAAAATCAGAAAAATAAAATAAAAATACCCTCTTGTTCAGTGAACAGAGGAGAATAATGTGGAAAAGAAATTATTTAATTTCATCAAGTATTTTATTTTTAATGATTTATTTCACTTCTGCATTGTTTTAATTCTCCATGCATATAGGAAATTCACCATGGCATGAGACCATAGGGCTTTTGAAGCCTCTGAATTTGGGAACATTCCCTGAATTTGCCAAAGTCAGAGGCCATCCCTATGAAAAGTTATTGACTTTTCAAATTCATGTTACTGTTTTGAGTATTTTAAATCCAATAATTAGCATGTTGTGAAATAAATTCTAGGAAAATTTTGCGATGTCTCTTATGACCAGAGGACCCTAGGAAAAATAGGTTTTGGATTAGTTTATTTAAAATAACCTAATTGACTTAAACACCCAAAATAGCTCCTTAATTAATTAGAGTTAACCATATATCAAATTGGCTTGAAATTAATTCTCCACTGACCTTTAGGACCAGAGGAACCCACCATAAAAATTTGAAGTCAATTGGACTTGGTTAGCCCCACTAAATGGGTTGATTAGGCCATTTAGTCAATTTGAACTTTAAAAATTCATAACTTTCAAAATACTTTTTAAAAATTCACCAAATTGGTTTTGGAGCCTCTCTGATATCAGGGGAATTTAAGAAAATTAAAATTTCAATTTTCTAAAAAAGTTGATTTTTTTGGTATTATTTTAATATTTTAATAATTAAAAAATAATAAAAATCACAAAAATAATAAAATTCACCAAAATGTCACATTTTGAATTTTAATCACTTAGGAACAAATCCCATATTTTTCTTAGGTCTATTTAATGAGATATTAAATTTTAAAGCCCTAAGGTAATTTTAAAATTAAAAAAATGTATTTTCTAGCATTTTCACTAAAATAATCATAATAAATCAAATAAAAATCAGAAAATTGCAAAAATTGATTCTCTGATTTCCTTGATATCAGAGAGATTTTTGAAAAATATAAATTTCATTTTTCAACCTTTATTTTATTTTTAAATTAATTAATACTCCAAAACTTAAAATAATTATAATAAAAATAATATAATTCAAAAAATCACCAAAATTTGTCCAAGTGGTCCTCTGGTAATTAGAAATGTCCCATAATTTTCTTAAGGATAGAAACTTTCCCTTGGTCATATTATTAAATTTTCCTTGGAAATCCCAATTTTCTACAAAAAATAATTATATAAATAAATTAAATACAGAAAAATCACATTTTCTCCTCTCATGTCTTTATTGACATATGAGTGAAGTCACATAAAAATTTCAAATTCATTTAAGCTCAATTTAGTGAGTTATGAAATTATTAAACTTGAAGGGCAAAATGGTAATTAAAATTTTAACCCTTAATTAAAACTTTAGGTTTAATAAAATTAACAAGTAAAATATTTGATCTTAATATGATTTGGATGATTGAAATTCAAATAATTAAAGTGTAGAAACTTACTAAACAATTTGAAAATAATTGAAATAAACCTTAATTAAATAATTGATTAAATTTGGAAGAATAATAAAACTGGAATTATTAAAATAGGGATATTATTAGGAAGAGATTTATTCTTTAATTTAAAAATCCCTAAATTAATCATCTCAATAATATTTAATTCTTAATTAAAATGAAAATTCAAATTTAAGTTTTAAAATGTTAAAGCACTTAATCATTAAATTAAATTAAAAAGTTAAATTATTAAACTCTTTTTAGATTTTCAATTAAATTAAAATTAAAAATAAAATTAAATTAAAGATTAAATTAAATTAAATCAAACAAATTAAATATATTAAAATAAATAAATAAATAAATTAAATTAAATTAAATTAAATAAATAAATTAAATTAAATTAAATTAAACTAAATTAAATTAAAAAATATTAAATTAAATTAAATTAAATTAAAACATATTAAATTAAATTAAATTAAATTAAATTAGAATAAAATCAAATTAAATTAAATTTAAAGGAAATTAAATCAAATCAAACTAAATTAATTTAACATCAAGTCAAACTAAATTGAATTAAATCAAAATTAAATTAAAACTAAACCAAATTAAATTAAATTAAAGTTAAATGAAATTGAATTAAATAACATTACCTAAGACATAAAGAAATTAAATATAAAGCAACTTGAACACTATTCCAAATTTAAACCCTTTAACTGAAGTTAAACTAAATCTTAAACCATTTGAACACCAATTTACCCTCGAGAGCTTTGGTTATCATAACTCCTAAACAGAACATTAAATGAAATGTTACTTCACTTACAGGACATTCAAATGTCCTAGTTCACTGAGCAAGATAACAGAACTTGAATTCCCGGACGATTAATTCATTTGTATAATTAAATTCATTTGGACTTAAAACAATTCTAGTAATATTGAAAAGATGTTTAAGATGTTTTCTTAAGCACTTCCTCGATATGATAGAATGTTCATAAGAATAATTGAACTTAATTATTCTTTGATGAAGAAAATCGTCCTCAAACCAAAACACAAGAACCTAAACGTCATAGGAAATGACTAGCTATAGGATTAGGAACTTGGTAGAAAACCATAACCCTTCCCTTAGCTTTACCTAGGAACTTGCTTAAATATTCTAATTGTGTTTTAAGTGCAGCTTGGGATGACGGGAAGACCCTCCAGATACGCTTTTATTTTATTGCAATTTACCTTATTGCAATTTCTTTAATCGCATCGCACTTACTTTTCTCGCATGATAAACAACTGTTGCATGAAAACCCACACCTTTAGGATAGCCCCTGAAACTGAAACCAAAACTAAGTTAAAAGTTATTGCAAGATAAAATTCACCGCCACAACATTTCAAAATATAAAACAACTCAAAATTTAATCACAAACAGAACACAAAACTACAATTACAACTAAATTAAAACGTCCTGTTGGATGATCGGGAATACCTCGGATGATGTAACCTACGTGTTGCTAACGGGATTTCCCACGGTCTAAATGAAAGTGTGGAACTCATTCAGTTAAGTTTAGCAAATTCATCTGGACTAAGTGAATCTGATAAAAATAACGAGGCCGGAAGGATGGAACCGTGGGATCTTAACCGGTGTCGTTATAATCAACTTTAAGATTTGTTTTAATTAAAACACAAAAAACATTTGGAAATTAAGATTTTCTCTAAACCAAAATATTTTTCTCATCTCCTGATTTATGACTTCTATAACAAAACCACTGCAACAACAAGGAGCTTGGAGCATGGTGGGCAGCACGACCATCGTCATCAACAAAACTCGAGTCTACTTCAACAAAACATTATTAGAATTAAATATCCAAAACATAGGATTTCGAGGTAGTTTGCCTAGTGCAACATAAATCCTCAATCTTTTGTTAGGCATTTACATGTAAATTAAGCCCTAACCGGTCTTAGGATTCCGAGGTAGTCGTTCGGTATGACATAAACCCTCATAACTTCAAGGCTATTTGTGTAATTCTATCATATAAATATAAGTCCTAATTAATTAAAATTGGCAAGATTGAAACATTAAATAAATATTAGGACTTTCCTAAATTCAAGCCAAACAATAGGATAGTCGGGGAATTACCGAAGTTCGCTTCGAATCTGTGATTTCTCCTACATTTCTTCTTTTGAATTCCCAAAACAAAATGTTCCAAATTTGATCCATTCCCTATTGAAATTCCAAAATTCAATCCTTTGAAAACTTAAACTTTGAAATTCTTGAGAGCAGAATTAGTGATTATTATCGAGAGTTTTCTTAGGTGATTCCCGTCACTTAAGATGTAATTAACTATAGGGGCTTGCCCTTATAGGGAATTTTAAAGAACCCGAGTAATATAAACCCTGTTTAATGTTTTCATATTAAGCGAGGGAATTTGTCGGCTTATAAAATAGGTTCGCAGACCAAACAGATGTCACAAATCTTTTAGTTTATTTAATCGAGCCCCACCATCAAGCAGTGTGTCTATCCTTAGGGATAGATACACGGCTTGTAGTGCGGTGCTCGTTTATATAAACATTTTGGGATGTGAGATCAGTTTGATTTCATATCTTAAAATTTTCAAACTTAAAATTATTTTCAAAATCAAATGCTACTTTCTAAATTATATACGTATATATTTAAATCAAATTTAAAATCTAAAATTCGCCGACAATTTCTATTAGGCGACCCCCTTTTCAAAATAAAACACACGACCTAAAAAAAATAAGCCGTACATAGGCCAGTAGAACCCAGATTGTAGAATTTTATACGCAGTTTTATCTGTCCCAAAATGTCCTCCAAAATCAGAGTCATGACATTTTTGAATAATTGGTTCAGTTTCTTCATAAGGCACGCATCTTCTAATGATTAGATCCTTACATTGCTTATATAAGTATGGTTCATCCCAAAAGTATGTTTTAGTATCGTGAATGAATTTTTTCTGTTGTTGCAAAGTTAACATAGGTGGTAAAATGTCACTTACAATATAATTTACTATATCCGCATACTAAGATATTTTTAACTCATTAATATTATTAAGTTGTTCATCAGGAAAACTATCTAAAATTTCATTTTAGTATCAGATAATTCATGATTTTCTAATCATGATAAATGATCTGCAATTTGATTATCAGTTCCCTTTTTATTAATGATCTCAAAATCAAATTCTTGCATTAATAATATCCATCAGATTAATCTTGGTTTAGAATCTTTCTTTTGCATTAAATATTTTATTGCAGAGTGATCAGTATGTACAATACATTTAGTTCCTATTAGATAATGCCGAAATTTATTAAAAGCATATACAACTACTAATAATTCTCTTTCAGTAACTGTATAATTTATTTCAACATCATTAGAGTTTTATTAGCGTAGTATATAACATTGAAAATCTTATCTTATCTTTGCCCAAGAACTCCTCCTATAGCGTAATCACTAGCATCACACATAAGCTCAAATGGTTTCTCCCAATTAGTTGAAACTATTATAGGTGTTGTAATTAATTTATCTTTTAATAATTCAAAAGCATTCAGACATTCAGTTATAAATTCAAATTTCTTATCCTTTTCAAGAAGTTGGCATAGAGGTTTAGTAATTTTTGAAAAATCTTAATATAACGTCTGTAGAATCCAGCATGTCCAAGAAAACTTCTTACCCCTTTCACCATAGTTGGAGGTGGTAATTTAGCAATAACTTGAATTTTTGCAGGGTCTACTTCCATGCCTTTTTCCGAAATTTTATGCCTTAATACAATGCCGCCTGTAACCATAAATTGATATTTCTCCCAATTAAGAACTAAATTAGTTTTCTCACATACTTCAAATAATTTTTCAAGATGATTTAAGCATGTGTCAAATGTTTTTCCAAATACAAAGAAATCATCCATAAATACTTCTATTCCATTATCAATTAATTTACTAAATATAGACATCATACATCTTTGGAATATTGCAAGTGCATTACATAATCGAAAAGGCATTCTTCGAAAAGCGAAAGTTCCATACGGACTAGTAAATGTAGTTTTATCTTGTTCCTCGGGAGCAATTTACATTTGATGATAACCGGTATATCCATCTAAGAAACAAAAATATTTATGTCCGGCTAATCTATCTAACATCTGGTCTAGAAATGGTAAAGGGAAGTGATATTTCCTATTGGCTGTGTTTAATTTTCTATAATCAATACATATTCGCCATCCAGTGACTTGTCTTATAGGGATGAGATCATTATTTTAATTAGCTTTGACGGTCACCCCTCCCTTTTTAGGTACAGAGTGAATTGGGCTTACCCAAGCACTGTCAGAAATAGGATATATAATACCATTATCTAACCATTTTAGAATTTCCTTTTTAACTACTTCTTTCATTATTGGATTTAATCTCCTTTGTGGATCTGATTTAGGTTTATGTTCATTATCTAAAATAATTTTGTGCATACAAATTGAAGGACTAATTCCTTTAATATCTGCTAAAGTCTAACAAAAAATTTTCTTATATTTTTTTAAAGTATCTAAAAGTTTTTGTTCTTGAGATTCATTTAATTCAGATGAAATAATAACTGGTAGAGTTGAAGAATTACCTAAGTAAGCATATTTTAAATGATTAGGTAACATTTTTAACTCAAGTTTGGGAGGTTTAATAATTGATGGAACTATATTTTTTTTAGTGTTCTCTGTGTTATCCAAAAATTCAAATTTTTCTTGAATATAATCTAGTTCTTCATTTATCTCAGATTTTTCAACTAATTCAATATTTTCTTTTTCTAATTTTTCTTCATAATATTCCTTAAAATGTTCTTTTTGTAAATGATCGAGTACTTCCATTTGAAAACACTCATCATCTTTTCCTAGCGCAAGATATTTCATTGATTTAGCAATATTAAAAGTAACTCTTCGGTCATTTACCCTCATAGTTAATTCTCCTTTCTGAACATCAATCATAGCTTTTCCAGTAGCTAAAAATGGTCTTCCTAAAATGATAGGAATTTCTTTATCTTCTTCCATATCTAAGACAATAAAATCTACAGGGATGATAAATTTGTCCACTTTTACTAATACATCTTCAATAACTCCCTTAGGATATGTAACAGAATGATCAACTAACTGAAGAGTTACTGAAGTAGGTGAAATTTCTCCCAATTCTAATCTTTTAAAAATTGATAGAGGCATTAGATTGATGCTTGCTCCTAAGTCACACAAAGCTTTTCCATAGAATTTTTCTCCTATAGCGCAGGGTATAGTGAAACTACCAGGATCTTTTAATTTTCAGAAAGTTTTTTCTGAATAATAGCACTACACTCTTCACTAAGTGCGACCATTTTATTATCGGTAAATTTTTTTTTTTCTTTATAATATCTTTCATGAATTTTACATAGTTTGGCATCTGTTCTAAAGCTTCTACGAAAGGAATATTTATTGTTAATTACTTCAAAATTTCAAGGAATTTAGCAAATTGTTTGTCTTTTTTATGTTGAATTAGTCGTTGAGGAAATGGTGGTGGATGTTTTTCAACAGAAATTTTCATAGATATTAAAGGATTTTCTAAGTTTAGATCTTGTTGATTCTTTTCCTTTTCAATTTTCACTTCCTCTTTTTGATTTTCAAGTTCTATCTGAATTCGAGGTTCTAATTCTTTTCCACTTCGTAATTGTATCGCTTTAATTTGTTCATTTCCCTTGTCTTTGGGATTTATTTCCACATTATTAGGAAATATTCCAGGTGTTCTATTATTAAGTCCAGTAGCGATATGTCCAAGTTGAATTTCAATATTTTTGATAGCTGTTCCTTGATTTTGTAATTTTTTTCCTTGTATTTGTAATTGATTTCCTTGATTTTATAAATGTTGACCCATATTTAATATTAATTCTTCTATCGATAATTTCTTGTCTTTAAATTGTGGGTTATTAAATCCAGGTGGATAATTAGGTTTATAATTAGGATTTCCTTGATTAGAGGGATTTCCTAATGGTTGTGTCATGTTATTCATCCATGGTTGATTTGTTATGTTATTATTCCAATTAAAATTAGGATGATTTTTTCATCCAGGATTATAATAATTTGCATAAGGATTATTGGATCTGTTGTTAATTGCATTAATAGTTTCATATTGAGATTGGGATTCTAGAAGTTGTCCAGATGAATTTTCTTCTGATATATTTGGAGAGTAATTCATTCCAAAATGATCTAATTTTTTAGATACAGCAGCGATTTGCAAAGATAACATAGATATTGCATCATTTTCATGAATACTAGCTATTTTTTTCAGATTCATTCTATCAGCAGGCCATTAAAAATTATTGGATATCATTTCTTCGATTAGTGCATAGGCTTCATCAAATGGTTTTGACATTAATGATCCTCTAGCAGCAGCGTCGATGATTGATCTTAAAGATCCTACTAATCTATTATAGAAAGTTTGGATAATTAACCAATCTGGTAACGCATGATGTGGGCATTTCCTAAGAAGTTGTTTAAATCTCTCCCAAGCTTCATATATTGACTCTCCATCAAATTGACTAAAAGAAGTTATATCATTTCTACGCTTAGCAGTTTTAGATGGTGGAAAATATTTAGATAGAAATTTTTGTGATAATTCTCCCCAAGTTTTAATAGATCCAGGTGCTAACAAATTTAACCACATTTTAGCCTTATTCCTTAAAGAAAACAGAAAAAATCTAAGTCTAATATCATCGTTAGATACTCCTTCATACTTGAAAGTAGCACATTGTTCTAAAAAACTAGCTAGATGTAAATTAGGATCTTTAGTAGGTGAACCACTAAATTAATTATTTTGTACCATTTGGATAATTGCAGGTTTAAGTTCAGATGAATTAGTAGCTACATCAGGGTTTTGAATAGTTAAATGAATTTCATCTAATGTAGGGTTGGCATAATCTCGTAATGGTCTTGGTTGATTAATATTTTTATTTTCAGGAATATTTGCCATTTGTGTTAAATTTATAATTTGTTTTTTTGTTTTCTAATTCTTTTAATTGTATGCTTTAATTCTGAATCATAAGGTATTATGTTTTCGTTTCCAAATTTTTGCATACAATTTTATAAAACAAAATAGTCTGTTACTCTAGTAAATAATTTCTTTACTTCCCCGGAAACGACGCCAAAAACTTGACCCACTTTTAATATGTTTGCAATTTATGTTTATAGCAACGACACCAAAAACTTGATTCCGCTTTAATATATATATATATATATATATATATAATTATATGATTGAATGTTTAATGTGGATTCTACACAAGTATATGTATCGTATCAAGTAATACAGGGCTCTAATGGAGTCCTGGTTATCGATCCCACATGGAAGTTTTTAACAGATTTGTTATCAGCTAAATTTAAATGAATTACTCACTAATATAGTATACGAAAATTTAAAGTAACTAAAGCAAACTAAAGTAAACTAATGCTTGAAATAAAGTTGATTTAAATAATTCAGAAATAGTATCCTTCTCCTTGTTTTTAGAAAATTAAGTGAATGATGAATTTTAATAGAATTCTTAAATTGTATTGTGACAAATAGGAGCATTTATATTCTTTACCCTTTGGTCCAGGTGCAAAAAACATTGACTAGTCCTATGTTTAATTACTGAATCTGCGGCTAGGCTGGGAGGATACTGGCTGCCACTTCAGAGCTCCCATGTTCCCCTCTCCTAAGGGCTAACATCTACACTTCAGCTCTCAAACAATAGGACCAAATTGAATATTTTAGTCTGTCACAATAAAATGACCAATTCTACGTCCGATAATTAATATTTCCCTATTTATTTGCTCCCTCCTTCCAAGGTTTTTGACTTCCCTGAATATTGGATGTAATTTTTACTATAGTTGATAATTCAACATATTTTAACAACTCAATAGGCCAGATTGAAAGTAAATTAAGTTTTAAGTAAAAATTATCACAATTTATTTTAATATATTAGGTACTTCTTTTTAATTTCATCAATTCGCATAATTTTCATAAAAAAGGAGAAAGACTAAGAAAACTACTCAGAATGCATGGGAATAAAATAAAGCATGGATTTCATTTAAAGTTAACAACAACAATAAACAAAGATACTTATCTTAATTTCCTCTCCAAGCAGACTCCTTGAAGTTCCTTTGACTTTTTCTTCTAGTACAGTAAACTTCTAAATAGCACTCAAATAAACTAAAGAAACTCACTAATGATAAACAACAGACACACTTAAGACACCAAAAAAAGACTCAGACTCTCTAAAATAGACACACCTAGACACTAGAATTCGGCCTCTATTTATAAATGTAGGCAAAGGTGCAAGGGGTGCTTAAACACCTCTTCAAAAAGTGCCCAGGTTCAAAGTATTTGCATTTTGAACTGTCTCGCCGTCGGCGGGAAACGACCTTGCCGTCAGCTGGGCTTTTAGAAGGTCTTCAAACTGCGCAATCTCGCTGTTGGCGGGCTCAGGCTCGCTGTCGGCGAGGTAGTTACAAATCCTTCAGAAATTTTCTTAATAATCTCGTCGGCGGCGGCCTCGATCTCGCCGTTGGCTACTTTGTTCAATTTACATGAATTTCTTCCTTTTTGATCCAAATTCGCTCCATTTCATGCTTTTTGCTTCCATCACTTATAAATCTTCATTCCTGCAGTAAAATAAAGAAAATACATTTCTTTAAAGTGCAATTTCATCAAAAAATAGATAAGAATTTCTTAATGAATTTTTCTGTGATCAAGGATCCTTTGAGACCTTGTCCCTAGCTTCTTCTCCATGATTTCTTCCTTCCATATTCTTCAAAAATTTCTCAAATCTCTTAAGAATGAAGTGCAAGGGACGTTTGATTGCTTGATGGTTAGGGAAGAAGATAGGTTGATTTAAAGGTGAAAATCGTGTGAAAAACTGAAAATTTTCGATTTTTACACGACCCAGTAACTGTGGTGCTTAGGCGCCGAATCTGGCGCTTAGGCGTAGGACCTATTGATACGTAGTTTGACTCTGGCGCTTACGCGGGGAATTCTAGCAACTAGGCGCCGGAATTATGTTCAACTCTATTTTGCCTAATCGTCAGATTTCAAAATTTCGTTTTCAAAGATAGGTAAATTATACTGGTAAGAGTAATTTAAACTCAATAACTCACAATGTAAACAATCATAATGAAGGTTAACTTGATCTCCTTTTTATTCATATTCAGAATAGAGTGATCCAATTTCTAAATCTTACATACTTCAAAATAATTTTCAGCCTAAGTCAACAAAGACTTATCAGCATCAAAAAAAAAATTTTAAAGTAATATAAAATTAATCAAGATCAAGGCATAACCTTACATTAAAACACAAAAACACTCATAACAAAAGATAATTATGGGTTGCCTCCCACAAAATGCTTGGTTTAATGTCGTCATCCCAACTTAAGTAAATCTTTAATCAGGTTGACTCAATTCATAAGCCTCTTTATAAATGTTTTTAATATCTCCCAAATAAGGCTTCAATCTTAATTCATTTACTTAAAAAATTTTTCCTGTTTTGGGATCTTTAATCTCCACAGCTCCATAATGGTATACTTTCTCAACTATATAGGGTCCAATCCATTTAGATCTTAATTTTCCAGGAAAAAGTTTTAAACGAGAGTTAAACAGTAATACTTCTTGTCCACATTCAAAAAATTTTTCTGACTTTTTCTTATTATGCAACATCTTCATTTTCTCTTTATAAATCCTCGCATTTTCATATGATTCATTTCTTATTTCTTCCATCTCATTTAATTGCAATAATCGCTTTTCTCCTGCTTTATTCAAATTAAAATTAAACTCCTTTATCGCCGAATAAGCTTTATGTTCAAGTTCTACAGGTAAGGAAAAATGTTTACCAATAATTAACCGCTAAGGTGACATTCCGATTGGTGTCTTATAAGCTGTTATATAAGCCCATAATGCAGAATTAAGTCTATCAACCCAATCAGTTCTTTTAGGATTAACAGTCTTCTCTAAAATTCTTTTAATTTCTCTATTTGATACTTCAGCCATTCCACTTGTTTGTGGGTGATAAGCTATTGCAATTCTATGTTTGATTCCAAATTTTTGTATTAATGATTGAATTCTTATATTCCTGAAATGACTTCCACCATCAGTGACAATTACCTTAGGCATTCCAAATCTTGAAAATATCATTTTCTATAAAAAATTAGAAACACATTTGGAATCACAGTTTGGTAAAGCAACAGCTTCAATCCATTTTGAAACATAATCAACTGCTAATAAAATATAAATTTTTCCAGATGATGGAACAAATGGTGCCATAATGTCTAAACCCCATATATCAAAATTTCAACTTCCAATATATAGTTTAAAGGCATTTCATTATTCCTAGATATATTTCCCATCCTTTAACATCGATCACATGTTTTCACATAATGTCTCACATCTTTAAATAAGGTAGGCCAATAAAATCTAGAATTTAAAATTTTAAATGCAGTTTTATCTATGCCAAAGTGTCCTCCAAAATCAGAATCATGACATTTTTGAATAATAGCAAAAGTTTCCTCATAAGGTACACATCTTCAAATAAATGTGGTTCTTCCCAAATATAAGATTTAGCATCATATTTAAATTTCTTAATAAATTTGTTATCCAATTCATAAGGCAAAATATTGCTAACTAAATAATTAATAATATCAGCATGCCAAGGTGTTTTGCATCCCTGAATAACATATAAAGATTCATCAGGAAATTTCTCATTTATATTTTCTTCTGAAATAATATCATTTTTAATTCTAGACAAATGATCAACAATTTAGTTTTCAGTTCCTTTTCTATCTACTATTTGAAAATCAAATTCTTGTAGAAGTAAAACCCATCTTATAAGTTTAGGTTTAGAATTCTTCTTAGATAATAGATATTTAATAGCAGAACGATCAATATGAACTATGCATTTAGTACCAAGAAGATAAGGTCTAAATTTATCAAAGACATATACTATAGCTAGAAGTTCTTTCTCAGTGGTAGTGTAATTTTTTTGTGTTTCAGTGAGAGTTTTACTAGCATAATATACAACATTGAAAATTTTCTCATATTATTGTCATAATACAGCTCCAATTGCAAAATCACTTGCATCACACATTAATTCAAAAGATTTATTCCAATTAGGTGCAACAATGATAGGTGCAGTTATTAATTTTCCTTTTAGAATATTAAAAGCATTAATACATTCTTTATTAAATTCAAATTTCACATCTTTTTCCAATAAATGACAAGGAGGTTTAGCAATTTTAGAAAAATCCTTTATGTATCTTCTATAAAATCCAGCATGACATAGAAAACTTCTCACATAAGTAACAGTAGTAGGTGGTTGCAATTCAGTAATAATTTTCACTTTTGCTTGATCTACTTACATCCCTTTTTGAGACACTTTGTTACCAAGTACAATGCCTTCTGTGATCATGAATAGACATTTTTCCCAGTTAAGAACTAAAATTGTTTCTTCACATCTTTTCAGAACTTTGGCTAAGTTTTCCAAACAAGATTCAAAAGAAGTTCCAAAAACTGAAAAATCGTCCATGAATATTTCAATTCCTTTGTCAATCAAATCACAAAATATTGACATCATAAATCTTTGAAAAGTTGCAGGTGCATTACATAAACTAAAAGGCATTCTTCTAAAAGCAAATGTTCCATAAGGACTTGTAAATGTTGTCTTTTCTTTGTTCTCAGAAGCAATAAGTAATTGATGATAACTAGAATATCCATCCAGAAAACAGAAATATGGGTGTCCAGCTAATTTATCGAGTATTTGATCCAAGAAAGGTAAAGGAAAATGATCATTTCTAGTGGCTTTATTTAATTTCCTATAGTCAATACAAATTCGCCATCCAGTAACTTGTCTTGTAGGAATTGGTTCATTTTTATCATTAACAATGACAGTTACACCTCCTTTCTTCGGAACACAATGAATAGGACTTACCCATTGACTATCCGAAATAGGATAAATAATACCAGCATCTAACCACTTAATAATTTCTTTTTTAACAACCACTTTCATGATAGGATTTAATCTTCTTTGCGATTCTATGCATGCAAATGGAATGGCTTATTCCTCTTATATCAACAATAGTCCAACCAAAAGCTTTCTTATAATTCTTTAACACACCTAGTAGTTTTTCTTCTTGATCTCTACTCAGTTCAGAAGAAATAATAACATGTAAAGTTAATGAATTTCCAAGAAACGTATATTTTAAATGTGAAGGTAACATTTTTAATTCCGATTCGAGGGCTCTTTTAATTGATGGTAAAAGTATATCGTTTTGAGTTATGTCTAAAGTTTCCCAATTATCTTTAATAAAATGAGTCTCTTCTTCTTCTACTACTTCATTTTCATCAGTTAAAAATTCAAATTTTTCTTCAGAAATGACTTTACATTTTTCTTGATAATGTTTTTCAATTAAATAATCAATTATATCCATTCGATAACATTTCTCTTTATCAAGGTACTTCATTGATTTAAGAACATTGAATTTAATTTCTTGATCATTAACTCTCATGGTTAGTTCTCCCTTTTGCACATCAATCATAGCTCGTCTGGTAGCTAGAAAAGGTCTGCCTAAAATAATAGCTATCTCTTTATCTTCTTCCATATCAAGTACTTTGAAATCTACAGGGAAGATAAAATTATCCACTTTAACAAGGACATCCTCTATAACTCCTTTAGGATAAGTGATAGATCTATCAGCTAACTGAAGGGTTACAGTGGTGGGAGTAATATCTCCTAAATCCAATCTTTGAAAGATAGAAAATGGCATGAGATTAATACTTACTCCTAAATCACATAATTCTTTTCCACATAAATTTTCTCCAATAGCACAGGGTATAGTGAAACTTCCAGGATCCTTAAGCTTTTCAGGTAATTTCTTTTGAATTATTGCCATGCATTCTTCACTTAATGCAACAGTTTCAAAAGCTTCAAAATTTCATTTTTTCCTTAAAATATCCTTCATAAATTTTGCGTAAGTTGGCATTTGTTCCAAAGCTTCAACAAAAGGTATGTTAATAATATGTTTCGTAAAAATTTAAAAGAACTTAGAAAATTGATGATCTAGTTTCTGCTGTTTAAGTCTTTGAGGAAAAGGTGGTGGTGGTTTTTCAACTTCCACATTAACAGGTATAACAATGTGATCTTCACTAGGAGAGAGAGTTTCTTTAGGTTTTTCAATCTCTTCAACCTCAATCTCTTTTTCAATTTCATTCTGCATTCGTTCTTTTAATTCCTTTCCACTTCTAAGTTGCATGGCTTTAACTTGTTCATGTTCCTTTTCAGTTTCCTTTGGATTAATTTCATCATTACTAGGAAGTATTCTTACAGGTCTGTTATTAATTAAAGTAGCAATTTGCCCCATTTGATTTTCAATATTACGAATAACAGTATTTTGATTTTGTAATTGATTATTTATTTGTAAAATTAATTCTTCTATTGAAAACTTTTTCTGTTGATTATTAAATCCAGGAGGTTAATAATTTGGATTAACTTGATTATTCCAATTTCCAGTGGGATAAGATTGATTATTACCCCATTATTGTTGTGAATAATTCCAGTTAAAATTAGGATGATTTTTCCACCTAGGATTATAATAATTTGAATAAGGATTATTTTTACATGTAATAGCTTGTAAAGTTTCAATAGTCTGAGAATCTTCAATATTAGCAGAGTTATTATGTTAAATATTAATTGCAAAATTATCTAATTTCTTAGACATTGCCACTACTTGTGAAGCTAAGATAGAAAAGGCTTCATTATTGTGAATACTTGCCATCTTTTTAGGATTAATCCTTTCGGAGGGCCATTGAAAATTGTTATTAGCCATTTCTTCAAT
>CM040425.1:16816183-16850182 GCA_022702705.1 Papilionanthe hookeriana x Papilionanthe teres | reverse complement strand
CTAATTGCTCCTAGATGGGTTCTGGTGCCTAGACCTTGATTCTGGCACCTAAGCTTCGTTTTCTCGTCGTCACTGGTGCCTAGATGCCACCGTGTTCGCAGCTCCACTATTTTGCTCAGTTTGGCTTCATTTCAACTCTATTTTGCCCCATTTCAGTTGAGTTGCGTTCCTAACATCTTCACTTATAAGATAGACATAAAAACAACCTTTCTCAAAATTATAATTTAATTCAAAAAAATATGAGAAATGTAAAATAGATTAAACATAAAAAAATATATTGATATGTATTAGGTCAGAATTTTCTTCTTTGCTCATTTTGGCTCCAAATTGCATTATTTTTGCCTCATTTCTCTAAAATCATATATTTTTATACTTGAAGACAAAAATATGCAAAATACATTCTTTTAAAGTGTATATCATAAAAAAAACTGTGCATAGAGTGAGCATGAAATCTACACTAAAAATAGGTAATTTTTAGATGGATTTGTCGGCATATTTTTAGGTTTTAAATTTGGTTTGAATATATATATATATATATATATATATATATATATATATAATTTGGAAAGTAGCATTTGATTTTGAAAATAATTTTGAATTTGAAAATTTTAAGATATGAAATCAAACTGATCTCACATCCCAAATAGTTTATATAAATGAGCACCACATCACAAGCTGTGTATCTATCCCGAAGAATAGACACACTACTTGATGATGGGGCTCGATTAGATAAACTAGAAGATTTGTGACATCCGTTTGGTCTGCGAACCAATTTTATAAGCCGACAAGTTCCCCTGCTTAATACAAAGAAATTAAGCAGGGTTTATATTACCTGGGTTCATAAAATTCCCTATAAGGGCAAGCCCCTATAGTTAATTACATCTTAAATGACGGGAATCACTTAAGAAAACTCTCGATAATAATCAATAATTCTGCTCTCAAGATTCTCAAGGTTTAAGTCTTCAAGGGATTGAATTTTGGAATTTCAATAGGGAATGGATCAAGTTTGGAACATTTTGTTTTGGGAATTCAAAGGAAGAATGGTAGGAGAAATTACAGATTCGAAGAGAACTTCGGTAATTTCCCGACTATCCTATTGTTTGGCTTGAATTTAGGAAAGTCCTAATGTTTATTTAATGTTTTGATCTTGCCAATTTTAATTAATTAGGACTTATGTTCGTATGACATGATCATACAAATAGCCTCGAAGATGTGAGGGTTTATGTCGTATCGAACGACTACCTCGGAGTCCTAAGACCGATTAGGGCTTAATTTGCAACGCAAATGGCTAATAAAAGGTTGAGGATTTATGTTGCACTAGACAGACTACCTCGCGGTTCTATGGTTTGGTTATTTAATTCTAAGAAAGTTTTGCTGAAGTAGACTCAGGTTTTGATGACGACGATGGTCGTGCTTCTCACCACACTCCGAGCTCTTTGTTGTTGCAGAGGTTTTGTTTTAGAAGATTGTAATCAAAAGAGAAGAGAAGAGTTTGGTTTTAGAAATCTTAAAGTCCAAGTGTTTTTTTTAGTGTTTTAATTAAAACAAATCTTAAAGTTGATTATAACAACACCGGTTAAGATCCCACGTTTCCATCCTTTCGGCATCGTTATTTTTATCGGATTCACTTAGTCCAGATGAATTTGCTAAACTCAACTAAATGAGTTCCACACTTTCATTTAGACCGTGGGAAATCCCATTAGCAACACGTAGGTTACATCATCCGAGGTATTCTCGATCATCCAACAATACGTTTTAATTTAGTTGTAATTGTAGTTTTGTGTTCTGTTTGTGATTAAATTTTGAGTTGTTTTATATTTTGAAATGTTGTGACGATGAATTTTATCTTGTAATGACTTTTAATTTTGTTTTGGTTTTAGTTTTAGGGACTATCCTAAAGGTGTGGGTTTTCATGCAACAGTTGTTTATCATGCAAGAAAAGTAAAATGCATTTGCAATAAAGTAAATTGCAAGGAGGTAATTTGCAATAAAATAATAGCGTACCTGGAGGGTCTTCCCGTCATCCCAAGATGCACTTAAACATAATTTAGGATATTTAATTTTTTAAAGCAAGTTCCTAGGTAAATTTAAGGGAAGGGTTATGGTTTTCTACCAAGGTCCTGCTCCTATAGCTAGTCATCTCCTATGACGTCTAGGTTCTTGTGTTTTGGTTTGAGGACGATTTTCTTCATCAAAGAACAATTAAGTTCAATTGTTCTTATAAACATCCTATCATATTGAGGAAGTGCTTAAGACGAATCTTAAACATCTTTTCAATACCTGTAGGATTATTTTAAGTCCAAGAGAATTTAATTATACAAGATGAATTAATCATCCAGGAGTTCAAGTTTTGTTATCTTGCTCAGTGAACTAGGACATTTGAATATCCTACGAGTAAAGTAATACTTCACTTAACACTCCGTTTAGGAGTTATGACAACATAAGCTTTTGAGGGCAAATTAATGTTCAAGTGATTTGTGATTTAATTTAATTTCAATTAATGGGTTTAAGCTTGGAATAGTGTTCAAGTTGTTTTAGATATATTTTGAATTATTTATGTCTTTGGTGATGTTATATTTAATTCAATTTAATTTAATTTAATTTTAGTTTAATTTAATTTGGTTTAGTTTTACTTTCAATTTAATTTTATTTAATTTAATTTAGTTTTAATTTTATTTTAACTTGATTTTATTTTTTTTATTTAATCTAATATGTTTTAATTTAGTTTAATTTTATTTAATTTAATATGTTTTAATTTAATTTAATTTAATTTAATTTAATATGTTTTAATTTAATTTAATTTAATTTAGTTTAATTTAGATTTAATTTAAATTTAATTTAAATTTTTAATTTTAATTTAATATTTTATATTTTTTTTATTTTAAAGATGATTTAATTTAATTGTTAAAGTATTAATTTAATTGAAATTTTGGAAGGATTTAATTTAAATGTTTTAATCTTTAATTTAATTTAATGATTAAGCCTTTTAACATTTTAAATCTTGAATTTGGATTATCATTTTAATTAGGAATTAAATGTTATTGAGGTGATTAATTTAGGGATTTTTTAAATTAAAGAATAAATCTCTTCCTAATTATGTCCCTATTTTAATAATTCCAATTTTTTTATTATTCTTCCAAGTTTAATCAATTATTTAATTAAGGTTTATTTTAATTATTTTCAAATTGTTAGGTAGGTTCCCACCCTTTAACTACCTAAGTTTCAAACATCCAAAATCAACTTAGTGTCAAATATTTTACCCACCCTTTTAATTAAACCTAAAATTTTTAATTATAGGTTAAAATTTTAATTACCATTTTGCCCTTTAAACTTACTAATTTCATAACTAACTAAATTGAGCTTAAATGAATTTGAAATTTTTATGTGACTTCACTCATATATCAATAATGTGACCAAGGGAAAGTTTTTGTCCTGAAGAAAATTATGGGACATTCCTAATGACCAGAGGACCACTTGGACCAATTTTGGTGATTTTTTGAATTATATTATTTTTATTATAATTATTTTGAGTTTAGGAGTATTAATTAATTTAAAAATAAAATAAAGATTGAAAGATGAATTTTATATTTTTAAAAAATCTCTCTGATATCAAGAAACCAGAGAACTAAGTTTTATAATATTCTGATTTTTCTTTTATTTATTAGAATTATTTTAGTTGAAATGCTAGAAAATACATTTTTTTATTTTAAAATTACCTTAGGACTTTAAAATTTGATATCTCATCATAGAGACGTAAGAAAAATATGGGTTTTGTTCGTAAATGATTAAAATTGAAAATGTGACATTTTGGTGAATTTTATTATTTTTGTGATTTTTTTTATTTTTTAATTATTAAAAATATTAAAATAATGCAAAAAAAACAACTTTTTTGGAAAATTACAATTTTAATTTTCTAAAATTCTTCTGATATCAGAGAGGCTCTAAAACCGATTTGGTGAATTTTTGAAAAGTATTTTAGAAGTTATGATTTTTTGAAGTTTAAGTTTGGCTAAATGGCTTAATCAACCCATTTGATAGGGCTAACCAAGTCCAATTGACTTCAAACTTTTATGGTGGGTTCCTCTGATCCTAATTGTCAGTGGAGAATTGATTTCAAGTCAATTTGATGTATGACAAGCTCTAATTAATTAAAGTTCTTTTTGGGTGTTTAAGCCGATTAGGGTTATTCCAAGTGAGTTAACTCAAAACCTATTTTCCACTAGGGTCCTCCGGTCATAAGAAACCTCTCCAAATTTTCCTAGAATTTATTTCACAACATGCTAATTATTGGAATTAAAATACTCAGAATAATGACCTAGAATTAAAAAATCAATAACTCTTCATAGGGATGGCCTCTGACTTTGAAAAATTCAGGGAATGTCCCCAAATTCAGAGGCTTCAAAAGCCCTATGTTCTCATGCCATGGTGAATTGTATACATGCATGGAGAATTGAAAATGTGCAGAGTAAATAAATCATTAAAAATCAAATATTCAATGAAATTAAATGATTTCTTTTCCACATTATTCTCCTCTGTTCATTGAGCAAGAGGATATTTTTATTTTATTGCACAAAGTTATGGATTTTTGAAGTTCTGTGTATTTAATAAATAAGAAAAATCCTATTTTCCTTCTTAAGTGACACGGCGCTAGCTCAACCTCGGCAGCTCCGAACGCACACGTGTCGTCTCCTGATTCGGCGCCGCCATCCGACTCAGCGTTCCAGGGACCCGCGATTCACGTACCATCGCACTGTCCGGCTCGATCCAGACCGTCCGCTCGATACACGCTTGATCCAACGGCTCCCAGTCATCGTCTAAGCCTGGTGTGCACCCGTAACCTTCAACCTTCTAACCCTAATTTCTCACTCGATTCACAACGGATTTTTGTGTTCTTATGCTCAATGGATTAGTCTTAAAGAGACGAACACATCCATACGGTAAACTTGCATTGAAATGGATTCAAATTAAATGGAGAATCTCTGTAAGCTCGGGAAGAAGAGTGAGTCCATACCTTTGCTTAGAGAAGTGAAGCTTCGATCTGAGAGTTGTGTCACCTTCGATTGGGTCCAAGCAAGCTCCAGATGAAGTCCCTTGGCCTCGTGAATTGTCCAGGTATGATTTCGACCACAGCCGATTACAAATCTTGGAGTCTGGAACAAATGGGTGACCTGGAGAAGGGGCTTTTACTCGTAAACTTCTTCTCTTGGTCTGGTGAAGGTGTAGGACCAATCAATTTGGGGATTGGCTCACTGTGGAGAAGTGTCCTGGTTTTGGGCTTAGATTTCAACTCTGAAATTGAGCTCACGGAGAGGAAATGGCAGGGGGATTTCAGTGGGGATCAAGTTCTCTATGTGTGTGGAGTAGTCTTGAATGAGGTTGGTTCAGCATCTCCTCCATGGCCGAGAGAGGTGGTGTTTAAAAAGGAGAGGCTGGAGGGCCTCCAAGGGGGAGTTAAGGACTGGGATCAGCTGCTCTTGGAAAGGGAAGAACAGCTGCAATGGCCACTGGGCATGGGGCAACTCGAGCAAGGGAGAATTTTAATGCTTGGATCCTTCCAATGTCTCGGCCATGGCGTTTCCGGAGGCACTGGTGGCTGGGCGGCCAGGCATGGGTCACCCTCAGGTTCAGGTGGGTCAGAGCTTGATGTTTGTGAAGTCAATTGGTGGCTGCCATGTGTAAAGGGTTTTAATCAAAGTGGAATGGGGTAAGGGTGCATTTTGGCTCAAATTGGTCAACCCATTCTTTTGGGCTAGGTGCACCACCCAAGACTTGGTTTAGGCTGAAGAGAAAGTGATTTGGCTTAGCTTGATTAGTGGGGTCAAGTCACAATCCAAGTACAATTAGGATTAAACATGGTTTAGGGGAGACATGGAAATGGTTAATCACCTTAAGGGAATGTGGAAAGGATCTCCTCCTTTTGCCCAATGTGGTATGGTCACATGTGAACAACTCACATGGGTTGCATGTGGCTTAAGAGTGGCTTCATGGCTTTTATATGGCTTGGGAAAACTGGTCTTGGTTTCATGAAAGTGGGTTTAAGGAATTTTGGTGTTTTAGTGGACAAATTTCATGGAGCTTGATTTGGAACTATTTGGTTATTGATTTTGGAACTTAGGAAGTGTTTTAAATTATGGGTATGATGAGAGAAATTTCATGTGGGCTTTTGGAATAAGTTTTGGGCTTTTAAATTTGTTTTGGGTGGGTTCTTTAGGAAGGTTTAAGAAAATGGGCTTTTTAAGCTTGGAAATAAATTGGTGGATGGGAAATTTGTAAAATTTTGGGCCAAATAATTGTTGGGTTTGGTTTAGGAATGTGTCATGAGTAATTTGAAACAAATTTGAGGTGGTTTGGGTTTGAATTGAGTTGAATTTTGGCTTTTTGGTAAAGTGTCCAATGGTAGGACAAATTGGGTTAACTTGGGCTAATGTTGAGCTAATGTTGAAATTGGTGTAAAATTAATGTTGAGAAATGTTTGTAGGGCTGTTTCAAAGAGGTTTCAACTTTTGTTGGGGTTGGATTTTGGGGTTTGGGCCTATTTGGGTTAAGTTTGGGTTTAGGTCAAAATTGGGCTTTTTGGTTTTGGGTTGAATTTGAGTGGGGTTTGGGTCCAAATTTAGGGCAAATTATGTTATAGTTTTGTTTGTAGGGATGTTAGGGAGGGTCTAGAAAAGATTTGGGGTTAATTGGAGTTGAATTGGGTTAGTTTGGGCTAAGTTTGGGTCATGGGTCCAAATTAGGCTTTAAGGTCAAAAGTGAAATTGGATTCAAATGTCAATCAAATTGGACTTGGATTTGATCTAGATTGATATTGTGGATGTTAAATTAAAGTTTAGAATTGAATTGGACCAGAATTTGGGTCAATTGGGTAGGTTTGGTTTGACATTGGGTTCACTTTGGGTTAAAATGGGTTAAATTGGGGATTCTAATAAAAGTGGTTTAAATTGACAAAATTGGCCCATGGTTTAGTTGGACAAAATGAAATTGAGAATATTTTGGATTTTTTGAAATTTTCTGGGAATTTTCTGAATTTTTGGATTTTTTGGCTAAGGGGCATTTTGGGTATTTGGAGGGTATTGGGGGGTATTTTTGGAATTTTTGGTTTTTTTGGCTAGGGATGATCAATTTGAGTGGAGGGAAATGTTTAGGAATGATTTTGGGGAATTTTGGGTAATTTAGTTGATTTTGCAAATTTTGGGTAGTTTCAAGGGCATTTGGTAGGTTTGGTGGGTCTGAGGTCTCGGGGGTCAAAATTGAAAATTTAGAAAATTGAAGATTGGGTAAATGTAAGTGGAATGAAATCATTTTGGTTGAGCCATGAAGTTATATCAAGCCCACATGAGCCATGAAGGGACTCATTTGAGGCATTCATCTATGTTGTTCCTAACCTGCTTGCCGAGGGCTTAGGGGTTAAGGACAATCCATGTGAATCACCTTCATGAGTCAGGAGGTCAAGTTGGTTATGGGTGTGATTTTAGGAGGTGTGTGAAAGTGTAGTGTATAATTGTAGTGTGTGTGTAAGTCAGCCCTCACCAGACCAGGCCACCGGAGCGGTCCCTAAGGCCAAAGAGTCCATAGGAACTCATCTTTTAAACTTCCACATTTGATTTCGACCCTCTAGGTGATTAGGGGTCTACAATCAAGTTTGTGGAGTTTGCAGAGAGTTTAAGAAGTGGTTTGAAATTCTAAAGGGTGGGTTCCACTTCTAGTCCTCTAAGATAGTCAAAGGAAAAGCCTAAGGCTAGATCCTAAGTACTAAAGAGAGAAGAGAAGACCTCATCAAAAATGAGGTCAACAGGATCAATTAACATTAATCAAAAATTTTCTTAGACAATTATAAATTGCTTAAGATGTAATTAACTATAGTAGCTTGCTCCTATAGGAGATTTAAAGAACTTAGAATAGATATTATATCTGGAAATCTCTGTTTACCAAAATTTCATTATCCTTATATATAATTCATAGGATAAAACAATTCAAGAATATTCATTTATAAGGATTTTTACCGATGTCATTTATATTATTAGCCCTTATTTTCTTCAAATTTCTTATTATCTAAAGATTCTTTTACAGATCCTAAAGAAATAAGATTTATTGAAGATTTGGGTAATATTATAGATAAAGAAAGCGGGGACTCCAAATCCAACACGGCGACGACATCACCACCAAGAGATTTTATTTGGAGACTCTGCTGGGGATATTTATTTCTTATCATCATTTTTTATCACTTTTTTTCATTTGACATTTTGTTATTTCACAAATAAGGACTAAATCTTCTCAAACTTTTAATTCTTTGAAGACAAATTCCTAATTTATAAATAAGTCAATAACATTCATTTTTCTTAAAGTTTCAGAAAAGATGCAATGGATTGTCCAAATTCAATCTTTTCTTATTATCAAGAATTCAAGACACCAATGGAGGAAGAAATTTCCATTTATCAGAATGATTTTGGATTATATGGTGAAACTGAATTTGCAGGAGATAATCTATACCAAACTGATATACAATCTTTTGAAGAATTTGTTCTGCAATCTTATGAAGACTTTTTAAATTTTACAGAAAACCTACCTGAATATATCCTTGAAGAACGATATACTCTTGAAGAGATGAAAAAACAAAGTGACTGAAAAGGATATCAATTTATGAAAAAGATGATATTCCACCACCATCCATAAATGAAGTTGGATCTTGTTCTAAAAATATTGATAAAAATAGAATTCATTCGTTTAAAAGAAAGAAAAAGTGGAACGAGAACGATAATTTTGAAACACCTGAATTTCAAAAAAATGTTTTCAGAAACCCTTCCTTCTCAAAAGATAATCGGTATATTTTGATCACTATTGAATATACTGATAATTTCTTTGAACCTAGAAGTTCTCCACCAATGCACACTATATATTCAGTGTTTAAAAGATTAGCACGAAAAGATAAATGTTCAATTTCCTCACTTTTGGACAAGATGGGATATGCATTCTCTAAAACAATGAAAAAGAGAATTCTCACAATAGAAAACACTATTTGTTAAGAAACAGGTTATCAAACCCCAATAGATGATCAATGCACTCGAGTGCCAGTAAAGTTTCAACTAGGGCCAAGAGTAAAAAATGTGACAGTTACAAAAGACAAGACCAAATATGAAAATATGATATTGGAAGCTGAAGATACGTCTACAAAAATGACAGATTTAGTTCATATGTTACAAAATGCAGATTGTTCATACTCACATACAATGATGCACCACTTAGAGGATCTCATCCCATACTAAGAAATAATGTATGGAAATGAAGATCGTCTGAAGAAAACTCATATACTAAGAGCACTCTTGCAAATAGTTCACAAGAAGGAACTTGTAAAGAATATCCTGCAAAATCATTTGAAGAAAGACAAAAAAAATTAAAGAATGACATCAAACAATTCTCGGTGCGAGAAAAAAAGACTCTTTTAACAGTTCAAATGAAACTGTTTGTAGCATTAATATGGTAGAAATACGATCTACTTCTTTAGCACAAGAATTAAATGAAGAAGATGCAACAAATGAATTACGAGTGATTATACGAAAATGAGATGAACAAATCAGTCGTCTTGAACAAAATATGGATGAGTTGGTAGAAGCTTTACAATATCAACCAACAAATCCATCACTGGCCTTTGAAATCGTTAGGCTAGAGGAAATCCACATTTTTGAAGACAGAGGAGAGCCAATAGAAGTTGAAGAAAGTACTCAAAAGAAAAAAAAATTCTCCTCATAGTTGAATTCCAGAAAAAAAATATCACGCAACTTGTTGATCAAAAGATAAAAGAAACAATGGCTCAGGTAAAGGTTGGATCATTAATTCCAAAGGGAAAGCCATATCCGAAGGAATTTGATTCTCTCCAATACCCTAAAGGTTTTGTTCCTCCTGTCTTTAAAATGTTCGATGGAACTGATAATCCCCGAGAGCATTTAGCACACTTCAGAGCAAGCTGTTATAATGCAGGAGGAAGTGACACTCGTTTATTTCATCAATTTGCTAACAACCTTACGGGAGTTGCCTTTGACTTGTATGCAGAACTTACTAATGGATCTGTTAAAACATTTGTAGAGCTTGAACGCCTCTTCATTCAACGATTCACTGGAGCATAACATCATACTACAGTTGGAGACTTAGTAGTTAAAAAATAGAAACTAGGAGAAAGTTTAGTGGATTACATTTTATGCTGGAGAAATCTCAGCATGAAATGTGAACCACAACTTCAAGAAAAGCACGCTGTTGAAATCCTACGTAAAAATATTCATGGTCCTATAGCATTTAAGCTTAAAGGATTACATTAAAAACATTTAAAAAATTGCTCAGTAAAGCTGCTAATCTTTAAGAAGAGGTTAAGCAGATGAGTGTAACGGAGAAGATTGAAAAGACAAAGACTGTCAAGACATTTGAAAAGAAATCGGGAAATGATGTAGAGAAAGGTAAATAAGTGATGCAGGTTCAACCTGAACAAAAGAAACAACGACATAATTCTTCAGCATCACAAACATCTCCTCAATTACAACTTCAACAACCAATCCCAGTACCGGCAGTAAAAGAGCGTTGGCCGAAAGAATGAATAAAGAATATCCATTTAAAATAGAGTCTATCAACAAAATATTCCGTAGCTTGCTTAAAATACCAAAATTTAAGCTACCAGAAGCTAAAAGGCCAGCAGAAGTTGACATGAAGGACAATCCCAATTATTGTCCTTATCATAGAATGCTTGGACACAAGATTGAAGAATGTTTTGTCTTCAAAGACTGGTTAGAGCGTAACTTTAAAGAAGGAAATATAGTAATACCAAAAGAATATTTGAATGAACTTGACAAAGATTCAGTCAATATGATTTTGGTAAATAAACATAATTCCAACAACAAAAACAAAGACAACACTGTCCGGGGTAAATCTTCTGAGGAGATCCATACTGAATATCAAGTTAGAAAATCTTCTATGAAAGAAAAGAGAAAGAAAAATAAAGAACCAAAAATGATTAAAGGCCTTCTAGATATAGGTACTGCAGTTCCTTTTGTATCTCCTAGTTCTTATGTATCTCCATCTCCTACTAGGATAGTTTTCTCGGACAAAGGGAGAAAATCCCTTAGGTTGTTAGCTTTGTATGACTTTTTGTTTACCACTACTGTGAATAATAACACTTCTAGTTCTACTTACATTTTGTCTATTTTGGGTCATGCTCCTGAAAATGATCATTCAAATTCTAATCCTATAGATAATACTCAATTCGTACATGATTTCAATCAATCTAAAGACAACCAAAATGACAGTAACATTGATAATAATTCTGACAATGACGAAGATGAAAGCAATATTACTACACTTCAAATACAAGGAACCCCAATTTCTATAGAATTAGATTTTTTAGACTAAAAAACAAAAGAGTCAGACTGTAAAATTGAAGAAATAGTTGAAATCAATTTGAGGAGTGGAAAGGTTCTACCTCCCAGAATTGCCCACAAGAGAAGGAAAAACAAATAGTCACATCAGAAAAGATCATTCCTCTAATATGTCCTCAACTCCCTGAAAGAAATGAGAATGATCTTCTTAACAAAGTGGACTAAAATGTATTAGCACATTTAAGAAATTTACCAGCAAAATTGAGAATCTATGATGCTCTTATGTTTTCCAAAGAAATGAGAGAGTCATTGATAAAAGCCCTTCAAGATCCAGCCACTTGTCTAGCTCACTTTGCAAGGATTATTCAGAATGAAGTCTGTCCATTAGAAGAATCAACAAAGATTATCTTCTTTGACAATGCATTACAAGATAATTCCCTTGGAGCATTACTAGTACAAGTAAATGATGAGAGAAAAGAAAATGCATTATATTATTTAAGCCGATGTCTGATTCCAACACAAATAAAATATCTAGCAATTGAGAAACATTTCTTAGCCTTGATTTTTGCTGTTAAGAAACTGAGACATTATATTCTTTCACATAAAATGACTCTTATTTCAAGAGTCAACCCATTACAATATTTGATGGCACGACCAACACTTTCTGGAAGGATAGGAAGATGGGCAATGATACTACTCTATTTCGACATAACATTTGTACCATTAAGTGTTGTCAAAGGACAAATCTTGGCAGATTTCTTAGCAGCACACCCAATTCCAATTGGATCACCTCTCAATGATCATTTACCTAACGAACAAATATCAGAAATAAAAATTTTGAATGTGCAATGATGGGAAATGTACTTTGATCCTACAAGGAAAGATAAAGACAAATAAACAATTATACCAGGCAAAGCTGGAGTAGGATTGATTTTCATCACTCCAGGCAAACCGATGATGCCTTTTTCCTATCATTTGACTGAACCATGCAAAAATAATGAAGCCGATTATGAAGAGTTTATAACTTGTATAAATTTGACAATACTAATGGAAATTAAAAATATTGACATATATGGAGACCCTCAATTGATTATCAATCAAATTGCTGGCAAATATAAAGCTATGAATACTCGACTTGGATAATATTCCTGTTTCACTCTAAAACTACTTCAGCAAATTCTTGATATGACATTCTTCTTAATCACAAGATGAGACAATTCTTTAGCAGATGCTTTAGCAAACTTGCAAAAGAATTTGCTTGGCCAGAAAAAGACGACATACCAATTTTTATAAAAGAACGACAAGTTCTTTCTCAAATTGACATGGACAATTTGCCCAAAACTGGTGAAAACAGGATAGTGACAACAATTAACAATGAAAAAGATGGATGGAGACAACCAATTATTTAATATCTACAAAACAGAAGGTTACCTGATAACACTTATATTAATACTCAAATTAAATAAAGAGTGTTATCATATGCTCTAATAAATGATATCCTTTATAAATGATCCTTTGACCAAATGTGGTTAAGATGTTTAAACCAAGTTGAACCTCAAGAGATTGTTAAAGAGGTTCATTCAGGTTTATGTGGTGCGAACTAATCTGGACCTAAAATGAAAATGAAAATAAAAAGTATGAAATATTATTGGCCAACAATGATGATTGATTGTCTTGAGGTAGCGAAGACTTGTCATCAATGGCAAATACATGGAGTGGTAGTACACCAACCGCCAAATGTATTACACCCAACCATAGCATCATGACCATTTGAATGTTGGGGTACTGACATAGTGGGCCCTATAGACCCTCCATCTTCTAAAGATCATAAAATTATTTTAGCAACCACTGATTATTTCTCAAAATGGGCAGAAGTAATACCACTTAGAGAAATTAAAGCAGAACAAATTCTTTATTTCTTCAAAACACACATTGTCTATAGATTTGGATTTCCTCGAAGGGTTATAACAGACAATGGATTGGCGTTTAAAAATACAAAAATGAATAATTTTATTCATAATAGATTTGAGGTATTTCACAATCCATTATCCAAAAGCCAATGGTTTAGCTGAAGCCTTTAATAAAACATTAGTTCAAATTTTAAAAAAGACATTAATCAATAGTCCAAGACAATGGCATGAATGATTAATAGAAGCTCTATGGGCCTATAGAACTACTTACCGAACACCAACACGGTCAATACCGTTTGCTCCGGTATATGGTTCTGAGGACACTTTACCGCTTGAAGTGCAAATTCTTTCTCTCAAAGTTGAGATAGAAAATAAAATAACTGAAGAAGAAAATGCCAAATTACGACTTGAAGAACTTGGGAGTTTAGAAGGCAAACATCTACAAGCTTAGCGAAATCTTGAACTGTTTCAAGCAAAAATGATACTGCCTAGGACAAATTGGGTTGAATTAGAACCTTTTGAATCAGCGAATTAGTTTTAGTTCTCCGAAGACCTATACTAGTTCACCAAAAAATAAGTGAAAATTTTGAACCAATATGGGAGGGCTCATAAATAATCGAAAATACATATTCCAGAGGATCTTACCAACTGGTAGATTGTCGAGGAGAAAGAATTTTGCCTATGATTAATGGGTGTTTCTTAAAAAAATATTATGCAACATGAAAAATGATGACTTGTTTATAAACTGGAATAATAATAAATTTCTTCAAACCATCTTTGTGATACAAATCTTGACCTTTTTGTTATGTGATATCCTTTCTGCTAATTAAACAAGTGTTTATAAGAATGGTTCATTAAAATAATAAAAAGAGTCTAATATGTTACATTATCCTGTTATTTTCAGGGCTAAATGTCTAACAAAAGACTTCTTTTTACATTCTGAAGTGATATTTGTCTGGTTTTGGACCGACGATATATTGACAAAGGATCTATAATCCACTTTGACTTTGATCTTTCTCAAGATGAATTAATCTATAATGGACCCTTGTTATCCATTGCCAATAAAGAAGAAACAAAAGGAAAACCACCTGTATTAGAGTTCAAGTTTCATCAACAAACTATTAAGATAGAAAAAGTTGATGAAAAATTAAAATCAGTAGTAGTAGCTCATTTCTGTGAAAATGGAACGACATCTACTAGTTGAGCAAAGAAATTAACCTCCAGAATGACTAGAGCCCAGAGAAAAAATTGCAGTAAAAGACTCAAAAATCTTAAAGAAAAAGGAAAGCAAAATATAAACCCAATGGAAGAAGACAACGAGTTTGAGTTTCCAGTATTTAAAAACATTCCTAAAGAGACATATTATGTCTCAGGAGAAGAAATGATTGAAGAAGAAGAGAGAATTGAGAGAACAACATCACTCCCATTCCTTATAAACTGGCATTAGATCTCACAGTAGCAGAGACATTAATTGACAGATAGATTGCTTCTTGAGAAGAAGTAAGACGTATTTGAGCCACTAAATGACAATCATTTGAACAATTTAAACTTATTAATGGTCAAACTATTAATATATTAGAAGGCATTCAGTTATTTACTGGTGTTTTTGATGAAATTGAACAAGGTGCCATTGTTGAACATGTAATGGAAGCGCGTGATCACGGACGAGCTGGGCTCTTAAAAAGAAGAACATACTCCGGACCTAATAGATGAATACATGGTAAGGCCCGGATGACTATCCAATATGGGTGTTTGTTGACCTCATTTTTGATGAGGTCTTCTCTTCTTTTTTTTAGTACTTAGGATCTAGCCTTAGGCTTTTCCTTTGACTATCTTAGAGAACTAGAATTGGGATCCACCATCTAGAATTTCAAACCACTTCTTAACTCCCTGCAAACTCCACAAACTTAACTGTAGACCCCTAATCACCTAGAGGGTTGAAATCAAATGTGGAAGTTTAAAGGATGAGTTCCTATAGGACTCTTTGGCCTTAGGACCGCCTACTGGGTGGCACTGGTGCAGTGAAGGGCTGACTTACACATACACTACATTTATACACTACACTTTCACACACCTCCTAAAACCACACCCATACTTAACTTGACCTCCTGACTCATGTAGGTGATTCACATGGATGGTCCTTAACCCCTAAGCCCTTGGCTAAGAGGGTTAGGAACAACAATGTGGATACCTCAAATGAGTCCCTTCATGGCTCATGTGGACTTGAAATGGCTTCATGGCTCAACCAAAATGATTTTATTCCACTTACATTTACCCAACCTTCAATTTTCCAAATTTTTAATTTTTGACCCCCGGGACCCTACACCCGCCTAACCTACCCAAAGCCCTTGAAATTACCCAATTTTTTTTCAAAAATTTCCAAATCACCCAAAATCCCCCAAAATCAATTCCAAACATTTCCAAATCACTCAAATTGATCATCCATACCCAAAAATATCAAAAATTCCAAGAAAACCTCCCAATACCCTCGAAATACTCAAAATACCCCTCTTGACCCAAAAATCCAAAAATTCAGAAAATTCCCAGAAAATTTCAGAAAATCCCAAATATTTCCAATTTCATTTTGTTCAACTACACCATGGGCAAATTTTGTCAATGTACCCTACTTTTGTTAAACCCCCAATTTGACCCATTTTAACCCTAAGTGAACCCAATGTCAAACCAAACCTACCCAATTGACCCAAATTCTGGTCCAATTCAATTCTAAACATCAATTCAACATTCCCAACACCAATCTAGGCCAAATCCAAGTCCAATTTGATTGACATTTGGATCCAATTTCACTTTTGGCCTTAAAGCCCAATTTGGACCCATGACCCAAACCTAACCCAAACTCACCCAATTCAACTCCAATTAACCTAAAATCTTTTCTAAATCTTCCTTACCATCCCCACAAGCAAAACACTAACATGATTTGCCCAAAATTTAAACACAAACCCCACTTAAATTCAATCCAAAGCTAAAAGGCCCAATTTTGACCTAAACCCAAACCTAACCCAAATGAGCCCAAACCCCAAAATCAAAACCCAACCAAAGTGAAAACCTCTTTGAAACACTCCTATAAACATTTCTCAACATTAATTTTACATCAATTTCAACCCTAGCCCAACACTGGCTCAACTTGGCCCACTTTGACCTATATTGGCCCATTCACCAAAAGAGCCCAAATTCAACCCAATTCAAACCCAAATCACCCCCAATTTGCTTCAAGTCACTCATGACACATCCATGAGCTAAACCCAACCATTATTTGGCCCAACCTCTTTACAAAATTCCCATCCATAAATTCATTTTTAAACTTAAAGGCCCATTCCTTAAACCATTTTAAAAGCCCATCTTTTACCACACCCAAAGGCCCAAAATTGGTCCCAAAGCCCATATGACATTTCCTCTTATCATACTTTCAATTAAACTCAATACCTAAGTCCTAAATTCATCATCAAATCATCCCAAATCAAGCCATATGCCAATTCCCATTAAAATACCAAAATATTTCTTAAATCCATTTCCATGAAATTGACTTAACTTTCCCCAAGCCAAAGGTGAGCCATGAAGCCATGCATGAGCCACATGTGAGCCATGAGAGCCTTGGACACTCCACCATGCCATATTGGGTAAGAAGAGGGAGGGCTTTCCTTAATCCCTAAAGCTCATTATCCTTAGTCATGATTCACCTAAACTTAAATTTAATCCAAATATATTTGGATGGAGACTTCTCCATGCCAAACCAGCTGATCCCTTTGATCCCCCACAGCATCCAAAGCCACCTTGAAGGGTGCACCAAGCCCAAATGGGTAGATTGACCCATTTAGACTCAAAACTAGCCATGCCCCATTCTTCTTTGGATCAAAGCTGTCGGCATATTTTTTAGGTCGGTGTGTTGTGTTTTGAAGAGGGGTCGCCTACAGAAATTGTCGGCGAATTCTTAATTTAGTTTAAATAAATAATTTTGGAAAGTAGTATTTGATTTTGAAAATAATTTTAAATTTGAAGATTTTAAGATATGAGATTAAACCGATCTCACATCCCAAATAGCTTATATAAACGAGCACCGCACCACAAGCCGTGTATCTATCCCTAAAGATAGACACACTTGCTGACGGTGGGGGCTCGATTAAATAAACTAGAAGATTTGTGACATCCGTTTGGTCTGCGAACCAATTTTATAAGCCGACAAAATTCCCCGCTTAATATGAAAACATTAAACGAGGTTTATATTACTAGGTTCTTTAAAATTCCCTATAAGGGCAAGCCCTTATAGTTAATTACATCTTAAGTGACGGGAATCACCTAAGAAAACTCTCGATAATAATCAATAATTCTGCTCTCAAGGATTTCAAAGTTTAAGTTTTCAAGGGATTGAATTTTGGAATTTCAATAGGGAATGGATCAAGTTTGGAACATTTTGTTTTGGGAATTCAAAGGAAGAAGAGTAGGAGAAATCACAGATTCGAAGCGAACTTCGGTAATTTCCTGACTATCCTATTGTTTGGCTTGGATTTAGGAAAGTCCTAATATTTATTTAAATGTTTTGATTTTGCCAATTTTAGTTAATTAGGACTTATATTTATATGATAGAATCATACAAATAGCCTTGAAGATGTGAGGGTTTATGTCGTACCCAAACGACTACCTCGGAATCCTAAGACCGGTTAGGGCTTAATTTGCAATGCAAGTGCCTAACGAAGAGGTTGAGGATTTATGTTGCACTAGGCAAACTACCTCAAAATCCTATGGCTTGGTTATTTAATTCTAGGAAAGTTTTGCTGAAGTAGACTCAAGGTTTCTGCGATGACGATGGCCGTCTTGCCCACCATGCTCCGAGCTCCTTGTTGTTGCGGAGGTTTAGTTTTAGAAGTCATAAATCGAGAGGGTGAGAAAAGTGTTTTGGTTTAGAGAAGATCTTAATTTCCAAGTGTTTTTTTTACGTTTTAATTAAAACAAATCTTAAAGTTGATTATAACGACACCGGTTAAGATCCCACGGTTCCATCCTTTCGGCATCGTTATTTTTATCGGATTCACTTAGTCCAGATGAATTTGCTAAACTCAACTGAATGAGTTCCACACTTTCATTTAGACCGTGGGAAATCCCGTTAGCAACACGTAGGTTACATCATCTGAGGTATTCCCGATCATCCAACAATACATTTTAATTTAGTTGTAATTGTAGTTTTGTGTTTTGTTTGTGATTAAATTTTGAGTTGTTTTATATTTTGAAATGTTGTGACGATGAATTTTATCTTGTAATGACTTTTAATTTAGTTTTGGTTTTAGTTTTAGGGACTATCCTAAAGGTGTGAGTTTTCATGCAACAGTTGTTTATCATGCAAGAAAAGTAAGTGCAATGCGGTTAAATAAATTGCAATAATGTAAATTGCAAGAAAGTAAATTGCAATAAAATAAAAGCGTACCTGGAGGGTCTTCCCGTCATCCCAAGCTACATTTAAAACACAATTAGAATATTTAAGCAAGTTCCTAGGTAAAGCTAAGGGAAGGGTTATGGTTTTCTACCAAATTCCTAATCCTATAGCTAGTCATTTCCTATGACGTCTAGGTCTTTGTGTTTTTTGGTTTGAGGACGATTTTCTTCATCAAAGAATAATTAAATTCAATTGTTCTTATAAATGTCCTATCATATTGAGGAAGTGCTTAAGAAGAATCTTAAACATCTTTTCAATATTTCTAGGATTGTTTTAAGTCCAAATGAATTTAATTATATAAATGAATTGATCATCCGAGAATTCAAGTTTTGTTGTTATCTTGCTCAGTGAACTAGGACATTTGAATATCCTATAAGTGAAGTAACATTTCATTTAATGTTACGTTTAGGAGTTATGATAACTAAAACTTTCAAGGGTAAATTGGTATTCAAATAATTTGATTTAAGTTAAAGGGTTTAAATTTGGAATAGTGTTCAAGTTGCTTTATATTTAATTTCTTTCTGTTTTAGGTGATGATATTTAATTCAATTTAATTTAATTTAATTGAGTTTTAATTTAATTTAATTCAATTGAGTTTGATTTGATGTTAAATTAATTTAATTTGATTTGATTTTAATTTAATTTAATTTGATTTAATTTAATTTAATTTTAATTTAATTTTATTTTTAATTTGATTTTATTTAATTTAATTTAATTTAATTTAATTTGATTTGATTTAATTTAATTCAATTTAATTTAATTTTTAATTTGGTTTAACTTAATTTAATTATTTAATTTAATTTAATTTGATTTAATTTAATTTAATTATTTAATTTAATTTAATTTATTTAATTTAATTTAATTTAATTTGATTTAATTTAATTTAATTATTCAATTTAATTTATTTTATTTAATTTAATTTAATTTTAATTTAATTTAATTTTTTTTATTTTAATTGAATTTTTTTTAAAAGAGTTTAATAATTTAATTTTAGTTTAATGATTAAGTCTTTTAATATTTTAAATTTGAGTTATCATTTTAATTAAGAATTGAATATTAATGAGATGATTAATTTAGGGATTTTTTAAATTAAAGAATAAATCTCTTCCTAATAATATCCCTATTTTAATAATTCCAATTTTATTATTCTTCCAAATTTAATCAATTATTTAATTAAAGTTTAATCATTTTAAAATTGTTTAATGGGTTTCTACCCTTTAATTATTTAAATTTCAATCATCCAAATTAAAAGAGGATCAAATATTTTACTTGTTAATTTTTTTATTAAACCTAAAGTTTTAATTAAGGGTTAAAATTTTAATTACCACTTTACCCTTTAAGCTTAATAATTTCATAACTCACTAAATTGAACTCAAATGAACTTGAAATTTTTATGTGACTTCACTCATATGTCAATAAAGACATGAGAGGAGAAAATGTGATTTTTGTGTATTTAATTTATTTATATAATTATTTTTGGTGACAAATAGAGATTTCCAAGGAAAATTTAATAACATGACCAAGGGAAAGTTTCTGTCCTTAAGAAAATTAGGGAACATTCCTAATGACCAGAGGATCACTTGGACTAATTTTTATGATTTTTTGATTTATATTATTTTTATTATAATTATTTTAAGTTTTGGAGTGTTAATTAATTTAAAAATAAAATAAATGTTGAAAAATGAATTTTATATTTTTCAAAAATCTCTCTGATATCAAGGAAATCAGAGAAGCAAATTTTACAATTTTCTGATTTTTCTATGATTTATTATGATTATTTTAGTGAAAATGCTAGAAAATACATTTTTTTAATTTTAAAATTACCCTAGGGCTTTAAAATTTAATATTTCACTAAATAGACCTAAGATAAATGTGGGGTTTGTTCCTAAGTGATTAAAATTCATAATGTGACATTTTGGTGAATTTTATTATTTTTGTGATTTTTATTAATTTTTAATTATTAAAAATATTAAAATATTATTAAAAATCAATTTTTTTAGAAAATTGAAATTTTAATTTTCTTAGGTTCCCCTGATATCGAGAGAGGCTCCAAAACCAATTTGGTAAATTTTTGAAAGGTATTTTAAAAGTTATGAATTTTTAAAGTTTAAAATGGCTAAGTGGCTTAATCAACCCAATTAGTGGGGCTAACCAAGTCCAATTGACCTCGAACTTTTATGGTGGATTCCTCTGATCCTAAAGGTCAGTGGAGAATTGATTTCAAGTCAATTTGATGCATGGTTAACTCTAATTAATTAAAGACCTATTTTGGGTGTTTAAGCCAATTAGGGTTGTTTTAAATGAACTAACTCAAAACCTATTTTTCCTAGAATTTATTTCACAACATGCTATTTATTGGAATTAAAATACTCAAAACAGCAACATGAATTTGAAAAATCAATAACTTTTTATAGGGATGGCCTCTGACTTTGGAAAATTCGGGAATGTTCCCAAATTCGAGAGGCTTCAAAGCCCTATGGTCTCATGCCATGGTGAATTGTATACATGCATGGAGAATTAAAAGTATGCAGAGAGTAAATAAATTATAAAAAATAAAATACTTGATGAAATTAAATGATTTCTTTTCCACATTATTCTCCTCGTTCATCGAGCAAGAGGGTATTTTTATTTTATTTTTATGATTTTTCTACACAGAGATATGAATTTTTGAAGTTTAGAGAATTAAATAAATCAAAAAATACCCTAATTTTCTATTTATCCACACGGCGCCAACTCATCCTCGGCAGCTCCGAAACGCCACGTGGCGCGCTCCCATTCGACGCCGCCACCTGACTCAGCAGCCCGGGCCACGCGGTTCTCGTACCGTCTCCTGGTCCGACGCCATCTGAGCCGTTCGTCCGCGCGTGTATTGAATGGACGGCATCCGTTCATCGTCCCCGAGCGTCCTCACACGAGAGCCGTCCACACTAAATCCCTAAGATCTAACTCGATACTCAATGGATTTTCATGTTCTTATGCTCTATGGATTCGTCTTGAAGAGACGAACACATCTATACGGCTATCATGTATTGAAATTAAAGCATTCGAAATGGACAATCTCTAGAAGCTCGGGATGAAAAATTAGCTCATACCTTTGCTCAGAGAAGTGTGGCTTCAATCGAGAGTTGTTGCACCTTCGATTGGATCCCGAGCAAGCTCCGGATGAAGTCTCCTAGTATCGGTGAATTGTCTAGGTGTGATTTCGACCAAGCCCGATCACAAAGCTTGGAGGCTCGGAGCAACCAGGTGGCTCGGAGATGGGGCTTTTCTTTGGTGGACACCTTCCCTTGGTCCGGTCGAGGTGTAGAACCAATCAATTTGGGGATTGGCTCACTCGTGGAGAAGTGTCCTGGTTTTGGGTGGAATTTCGGTTGGGAAATTGGATTTTATCGATGGGGATTAGGGCAAATTGACACCGGGGATCAACTGCTCTAAGGGTGGAGAAGGGTTTGGAACAATTTTGGCAGAGTTTCGGCAAGGTTTGTGCAACTCTCCTCTCATGGCTGTGAGAGTGAGGGATTTAAATAGATGTGGCTGGAGAGCCTCCCAGGGATGGCCAAGGGTTGGGATCAGCTGCTCTGGTCATGGGAAGAACAGCCATGGTGGCCATTGGGCATGGGGCAGCTCAGCAAGGTGGAATTTCAAAGTTGGCTCACATGTGAGCTCTCGGGTGTGGTGTTTTCCGGCGATCCGGGCGGTGGCCGCGCAGGCATGGGTCACCATCTTGACCGGGGAGGTCGGGGCTTGGCAATGGTGAAGTCGATTGGGCTTGGACATGTGTAAAGTGTTTGAATTAAAATGGTAAGGGGGAGAGGCCACTTGGCTTGAAATTGGTCAACCCATTGGTTTGGGTTGGGTTCACCTCCCCATGGTGGTCTTGGGCTGAGAAGATCAGTTAGGCTAGCCGGTCAAGAGGTGGTGATGTCCTTATCCAAGAATATTTGGATTAAATCTTGGTTAAGGGGAAACATGCTTAAGGCTAATGACTTTTAGGAGATGGTTAAAGGACCTCCTCCTTTTACCATTAATGGCATGGTCACATACCAAACTTTCATGGCTTCATATGGCTTGTGAATGGCTCATCCTTGGCTCCATTTGGCTTGGGAAAAGCTTGGGTCAATTTCATAAAAAGGGATTTAAGAAGATTTTGATATTTTGGTGAAAATTTGCATGAAGCTTGATTTGGAATGGTTTAATTGATGATTTTGAAACTTAGGGGTGATTTTGATTAAATGGATGATGAGGGGAAGTGCCATGTGGGCTTTGGATGGATTTGGGCTTTTGAATGTGGTGAAGTGGGCTTTTAGGAAAGTTTAAGGGGAATGGGCTTTTTGATTTTAGGATGGGTATTTGGGTGAAGATTTTGTGAAGGACTTTTTCAAATAAATGTCATAATTGGTTTAGGGATGTTCCATGAAGGGCTTGGAGTCAATTTGGTGTGATTTGGAGTTGAATTGGTTTGAATTTGGATTTATTTGGTAAGTGGGCCTATATGGGTCCAAGTGGGCCAAGTTGGGCTAATGTTGGGCTAGGGTTGAAATTGATGTAAAATAAATGTTGAGGAATGTTTATGGGAGTGTTTCAAAGAGGTTTTGGCTTTGGTTGGGCTTTGATTTTGGGGTTTGGGCTCATTTGGGTTAGGTTTAGGTTTAGGTCAAAAATGGGCCTTTTAGCTTTGGGTTGAATTTGAGTGGGGTTTGGGTCTAAATTTTGGGCAAATCATGTTTGTGTTATGCTTGTGGGGATGCTAAGGAAGATTTAGAAAAGATTTAGGGTTAATTGGAGTTGAATTGGGTGAGTTTGGGTTAGGTTTGGGTCATGGGTCCAAATTGGGCTTTAAGGCCAAAAGTGAGATTGGATCCAAATGTCAATCAAATTGGGCTTGGGTTTGGTCTAGATTGGTGTTGGGAATGTTGAATTGAAGTTTAGAACTGAATTGGGCCAAAATTGGGGTCAATTGGGTAGGTTTGGTTTGACATTGGGTTCACTTAAGGTTAAAATGGGTCAAATTGGGGGTTTTGACAGAAGTGGGGTAAATTCACAAAATTGGCCCATGGTGTAGTTAGACAAAATGAAATTGGGAATATTTGGGATTTTCTGGAATTTTTTGGGAATTTTCTGAATTTTTGGATTTTTGGCCAAGAGGGGTATTTTGGGTATTTGGAGGGTATTGGGAGGTTTTCTTGGAATTTTTGGTATTTTTGGGTATGGATGATCAATTTGAGTGATGTGGAAATGTTTAAGATCAATTTTGAGGAATTTTTTGTGATTTAGGAAATTTTGAAAAATTTGGGTAATTTCAAGGGTTTTGGGTAGGCTAGGCGGGTGTAGGGTCCCGGGGGTCAAAAATTGAAAATTTGGAAAATTGAAGATTGGGTGAATTTGAGTGGAGTGAAATCATTTTGGTTGAGCCATGAAGCCATATCAAGACCACATAAGCCATGAAGCCATATCAAGCCCACATAAGCCATGAAGGGACTCATTTGAGGCATCCACTATGTTGTTCCTAACCCTCTTAGCGAAGGGCTTAGGGGTTAAGGACCATCCATGTGAATCACCTACATGAGTCAGGAGGTCAAGTTAGGTATGGGTGTAGTTTTAGGAGGTATGTGGAAGTGTAGTGTGTGTGTAAGTCAGCCCCTCACCAGACCAGGTCACTCAGGGCAGTCCTAAGGCCAGAGAGTCCTATAGGAACTCATCCTTTAAACTTCCACATTTGATTTCAACCCTCTAGGTAATTAGGGGTCTACAGTCAAGTTTGTGGAGTTTGCAGGGAGTTAAGAAGTGGTTTGAAATTCTAGAAGGTGGGTCCCAATTCTAGTCCTCTAAGATAGTCAAAGGAAAGGCCTAAGGCTAGATCCTAAGTACTAAAGAGAAGAAGAGAAGACCTCATCAAAAATGAGGTCAACAAAAGCCTTTACACATGGAAATTACCAATTGCTTGCACCAAGTCCCAGCCCTGACCCACCTGACCTTGAGGGTGACCCATGCCTGGCCAGCCGGCCACCAGGCCGCCGGAAAACACCATGGCCGAGAGCTCAAATGTGAGCCAACTTTGGAATTCTCCCTTGCTGAGCTGCCCCATCCCGGTGGCCATTGTAGCCGTTCTTCTCTTGCCAAGAGCAGCTGATCCCAAGCCCTAACTCTCCACGGGAGGCCCTCCATCCTCTCCTATTTAAACACCACCCCTTCTCGGCCATGAGAGGTGCTGAAACAAATCTTAAGGAAACTCTGCCAAAATTGTTCCAGACTACTCCCCATACATAGAACATTTGATTCCCACTGAATTCCAGCCCCAATTCCCTCCAGTTGAGTTCAATTTCGAGCTCAAACTTTAGCCCAAAAACCAGGACACTTCTTCACAATGGATCAATCTTCAAATTGATTGGTCCTACACCTTCACCGGACCAAGAGGAGAAGTTTCCCACCGAAAGCCCCATCTCCGAGCCACCCGAGTTGCTCCGGCCTCCAAGCTTTGTGATCGAGCTGTGGTCGAAATCCTACCTAGGCAATTCACTAGACCGGGAGACTTCATCCGGTGCTTACCGGGATCCAATCGAAGGTGAAACAACCCTCAGATCGAAGCCACACTTCTCTGAGCAATGGTATGGCCTCACTCTTCTTCCCGAGCTTCTGAACACTCTCCATTTTTATTGAGTAAATTTCATCCCACATAAACCGTATGGATGTGTTCGTCTTCTCGAGACGAATCCATAAAGCGTAAGAACGTTAAATTTGGTCAAGTATCGAGTGAGATCTTAGGCCTAGAAGATGGACGGTTCTCGGGTTAGGAGGCTTGGGGACGATGAACGGATGTCGTTCATTCAATACACGCGCGGATGGACGGCTCAGATGGCGTCGGACCAGGAGATGGTACGTGAACCGCGGGACCCGGGCTGCTGACTCAAGCGGCGGCGTCGAATGAGAGCGCGCCGCGTGGCCGTTCGGAGATGCCGAGGATGACGCGGCGCTGACTCGGATAAATAGAAAATTAGGGATTTTTTCATTTATTTAATTCCACTGAACTTGGAAAATTCATAACTTTGTGTAGGAAAATCATAAAAATAAAATAAAAATACCCTCTTGCTCAGTGAACAGAGGAGAATAATGTGGAAATAAAATCATTTAATTTCATCAAGTATTTTATTTTTAATAATTTATTTACTGTTTTCACTCTTTTAATTCTCCATGCATATAGGAAATTCACCATGGCATGAGACCATAGGGCTTTTGAAGCCTCTGAATTTGAGAACATTCCCCGAATTTTCCAAAGTCGGAGGCCATCCCTATGAGAAGTTATTGATTTTTCAAATTCATGTTACTATTTTGAGTATTTTAATTCTAGTAATTAGCATGTTGTGAAATAAATTCTAGGAAAATTTGGTAATGTCCCTTATGACCAGAGGACCCTAGGAAAAATAGGTTTTGAGTTAGTTCATTTAAAATAACCCTGATTCGCTTAAACACCCAAAATAGATCCCTAATTAATTAGAGTTAACCATACATCAAATTGACTTGAAATTAATTCTCCACTGACCTTTAGGATCAGAGGAACCCACCATAAAAATTTGAAGTCAATTGGACTTGGTTAGCCCTACTAAATGGGTTGATTAAGCCTTTTAGTCAATTTGAACTTTAAAAATTCATAACTTTCAAAATATCTTTCAAAAATTCACTAAAATGGTTTTAGAGCCTCTCTGATATCAGGGGAATATAAGAAAATTAAAATTTTAATTTTCTAAAAAAGTTGATTTTTAATATTATTTTAATATTTTTAATAATTAAAAAATAATAAAAATCAGAAAAATAATAAAATTCACCAAAATGTCATATTTTGAATTTTAATCACTTAGGAACAAACCCCATTTTTTTCTTAGGTCTATTTAATGAGATATTAAATTTTAAAGCCCTAGGGTAATTTTAAAATTAAAAAAATGTATTTTCTAGCATTTTCACTAAAATAATTATAATAAATCATAGAAAAATCAGAAAATTGCAAAAATTGATTCTCTGATTTCCTTGATATCAGAGAGATTTTTCAAAAATATAAAATTCATTTTTCAACCTTTATTTTATTTTTAAATTAATTAACACTCCAAAATTTAAAATAATTATAATAAAAATAATATAATTCGAAAAATCACCAAAATTGGTCCAAAATGGTCCTCTGGTCATTAGGAATGTCCCCTAATTTTCTTAAGGACAGAAATTTTCCCTTGGTCATGTTATTAAATTTTCCTTGGAAATCTCTATTTTCTACCAAAAATAATTATATAAATAAATTAAATATAGAAAAATCACATTTTCTCCTCTCATGTCTTTATTGACATATGAGTGAAGTCACATAAAAATTTTAAGTGCATTTAAGCTCAATTTAGTGAGTTATGAAATTATTAAGCTTAAAGGGCAAAATGGTAATTAAAATTTTAACCCTTAATTAAAACTTTAGGTTTAATAAAATTAACAAGTAAAATATTTGATCTTAATCTGATTTGGATGATTGAAATTTAAATAATTAAAAGGGTAGTAACCCATTAAATAATTTAAAATAATTGAAATAAACTTTAATTAAATAATTGATTAAATTTGGGAAGAATAGTAAGATTGGAACTATTAAAATAGGGATATTGTTAGGGAGAGATTTATTCTTTAATTTAAAAATCCCTAAATTAGTCATCTCATTAATATTTAATTCTTAATTAAAATGATAACTAAAATTTAAAATATTAAAGGACTTAATCATTAAACTAAAGTTGAATTATTAAACTCTTTTAAAATTTCAATTAATGTTAAAAAATAAATTAAATTAAAATTAAATTAAATTAAATAAATCAAATTGAATTAAATTAAATTAAATCAAATTAAATTAAATTAAAGATTAATTAAGTTAAATTAAATGAAAAATTAAATTAAATTAAATTAAATAAATTAATTAAATTAAATTAAATTAGACTAAATTAAATTAAAACAAATTAAATTAAATTAAGTTAAATTAAATTAAAACATGTTAAATTAAATTAAATTAAATTAAATTAAATTAAAATTAAAATTAAATTAAATTAAATTAAAGTTAAATTAAATTGAATTAAATAACATCACCTAAGACATAAAGAAATTAAATATGAAGCAACTTGAACACTATTCCAAATTTAAACCCTTTAACTAAAGTTAAACTAAATCATAAACCATTTGAAACACCAATTTTCCTCGAGAGCTTTGGTTATCATAACTCCTAAACGAACGTTAAATGAAATGTTACTTCATCTATAGGATATTCAAATGTCCTAGTTCATCGAGCAAGATAACAACAAAACTTGGATTCTCGAGCGATTAATTCGTTTGTAAAATTAAATTCATTCTGGACTTAAAACAATCCTAGAAATATTGAAAAGATGTTTAAGATTTGTCTTAAGCACTTCCTCGATATGATAGGATGTTCATAAGAACAATTGAACTTAATTGTTCTTTGATGAAGAAAATCGTCCTCAAACCAAAACACAAGGAACATAGACGTCATAGGAAATGACTAGCTATGTGGATTAGGAACTTGGTAGAAAACCATAAACCTTCCCTTAGCTTTACCTAGGAACTTGCTTAAATGCTCTTATTGTGTCTTAAGTGCAGCTTGGGATGACGGGAAGACCCTCCAGGTACGCTTTTATTTTATTGCAATTTACATTGTTGCAATTTCTTTAATTGCATCGCACTTACTTTTTCTTGCATGATAAACAACTGTTGCATGAAAACCCACACCATTTGGATAGTCCCTAAAACTGAAACCAAAACTAAATTAAAAGTCATCGCAAGATAAAATTCACCTCCTCAACATTCCAAAATATAAAACAACTCAAAATTTAATCACAAACAGAACACAAAACTATAATTACAACTAAATTAAAACGTCTTGTTGGATGATCGGGAATACCTCGGATGATGTAACCTACGTGTTGCTAACGGGATTTCCCACGGTCTAGATGAAAGTGTGGAACTCATTTAGTTGAGTTTAGAAAATTCATCTGGACTAAGTGAATCCGATAAAAATATTGATGCCGAAAGGATGGAACCGTGGGATCTTAACCGGTGTCGTTATAATCAACTTTAAGATTTGTTTTAAATAAAACACAAAAAAAAAACACTTGGAAATTGAGATTTTCTCTAAACCAAAACACTTTTCTCATCCCCTGATTTATGACTTCTAAAACTAAACCTTCGCAACAACAAGGAGCTCGGAGCGTGGTGGGCAAGCACGACCATCGTCATCAGCAAAACCCGAGTCTACTTCGAAGAAACTTTCCTAGAATTAAATAACAAACCCATAGGACTTCGAGGTAGTTTGCCTAATGCAACATAAATCCTCAACTCTTCGTTAGGCATTTGCATTGCAAATTAAGCCCTAACCGGTCTTAGGATTCCGAGGTAGTCGTCTGATACGACATAAACCCTCACATCTTCGAGGCTATTTGTATGATTCTATCATATAAATATAAGCCCTAATTAATTAAAATTGACAAAATCAAAACATTAAAAAGACATTAGGACTTTCCTAAATTCAAGCCAAACAATAGGATAGTCGGGAAATTACCGAAGTTCGCTTCAAATCTGTAATTTCTCCTACTTTTCTTCCTTTGAATTCCCAAAACAAAATCTTCCAAACTTGATCCATTCCCTATTGAAATTCCAAAATCCAATCCTTTGAAAACTTAAACTTTGAAATTCTTGACAGCAGAATTATTGATTATTATTGAGTTTTCTTAGGTGATTCCCGTCACTTAAGATTTAATTAACTATAGGGGCTTGCCCTTATAGGGAATTCTAAAGAACCCAGGTAATATAAACCCTCTTTAATGTTTTCATATTAGGCAGGGGAATTTGTCGGCACATAAAATTGGTTCGCAGACCAAATGGATGTTACAAATCTTCTAGTTTATTTAATCGAGCCCGATCATCAAGCAGTGTGTCTATCCTTCGGGATAGATACACGGTTTGTGGTGCGGTGCTCGTTTATGTAAACTATTTGGGATATGAGATCGGTTTGATTTCATATCTTAAAATCTTCAAATTTAAAATTATTTTCAAAAATTAAATACTACCTTTCAAATTATTTATTTAAATCAAATAAAAATTTCGCCGACAACTTCTGTTAGGCGACCCCTTTTTCAAAATACAAAACACCAACCTAAAAATATGCCGACAACTTCTGGCGACTCCGCTGGGGAAAATTCCTCTCTCCATTTTTATCAGACAATTCTGCTTTCATAAATCGGTAGTGTATCCATGTCCCTTGTGGATCAAGCTACCCTTCTTTCCGTTGGAATACTATGTTCATTTCTACCTTGAACAAGTATAGCCAACACTCTCTTAGATTTAGGAGCCACTGTTTAGACACCCCTAAACAGAGAGGTTCCGAGATCTTTCTACCTCATTTCTGAGGTGGGGTGGACCCCAATAGGTGTTAGTTTAGGAGTGATCCTCCGAGTCGAGAAGTCTTGCATAAGACTTTCTTTTCCTTTCCAACTCTGAATCGGATTCATTACCTTCTCTACACCTTTAAACATTCCATTCTAAACAAACAAACCCTCCAATGAATAACTCTTTTAACAAACAACTCCTTCTTATAAATAAATGAACAAGAATATGTTCTGACTCCTTTCAATTCCTTTCTTTTCGTCCTAATGAGAAAGAAGCATAACTTGGGACTGACGACCAGAATCTACCCTGCAGAAATGGAATCCCCAAAGCTGATTTTCTCCTTCACCAATGGACTGGACTTCGCTGTTTACAAGGATGAGCTGCCCGACAATGGGATCATCCGGTTTGGACAAGGATTCGAGAACAAAAATGTCAAGATTACCGACGTTTCCCTTTTCGCGCTGACGAACAAAGTATCTGAAACTGAGAAGCCGTTGCTCGAGTTCAACCTTAGGTCAACTCGAGAGTTTCCTCCCCTACAAAAGATCCCGACTGAGAGGAGTACTGCTGTCCGCAAGAGGACTGTTGTTGCTACCCCCGCTGGTCTGGTTGTCTCTGCACCTACCCCAGCTTCTGCCAAATTAAAGGGGAAGGAGATCCAGAACTATGGTGAACCCGCTACCGTGGAGGGTACGGTACTTTCCGCGAGACCTTCCGTTTTTGAAATCGGGTTCAGCTCGAGAATTCCATCACTAACACGGACCCAAAGAAGGAACAGAAGTAGGAAGATTGCCAGGAAGGCCAGAGCTGCTGAAGTCGTTTTCTTAGAAGAAATCCCTGAGTACACACCATTACCTGAATACATACGATTGCCTGAAGATACACCCTTTTTGGAAGGAAGCAGATTCCATCCCCTTTCCGCCGCAGCTGACGAGGAAAATGTCCGTAGGATTGTTTCTACATTAACTCGACCCGCATACTACGATGACAGCAGAAGGAAAAGGGCTAGGATTACGCCATTTACCCTACTACAGACTGTGATCGAGAAGCTAGCGAAGAAAGAGAAATGCCCCGTATCGGAGATTCTACGAAGGATAGGGCGGGTGCCAGTCAAATCCCGTCTTGGGCCACGAGTAGAACCTGTCGTCATTACGGAAAAGCCAAATAAAAGGATGAAGGCTAGTCCGCCTGTCGTCGTTTCAGGATTACAGATTGGGAGGATACCACCTTCCAAAGATTTGGCCGACGGACCATCTCGGTCCTAGACCTTCGCTCGCTAGAAGGATGGTATGGCGTCCCACTATTGGACAACTGAGATTGAAACAACAGCCTGAGAAGGAGTGTCTCGTCAGGAGACTTGAATCTGAAGAAAGTGCTACTGCAATAAGGGGGACTCGCGAGAAGGGAACCCGGCAGCTATCACACGACAACTGTGAAGATGCACAGAAAAGACCGCTAGAGGACGCTATGGAAAAGTTGAGGACTGATATTCGACGACTAGCAAAAGAAAGGGAAGAGAAATTCGGAGACGAGATCGATTCATCGGAATTCATGGACGATGAGTATGCGTAAATCAACATGGTCGAAACACGAGCTTCGTCAGCTTCACAAGGTGCTCCCGTAGCCGCAGAAGAGAGGAGCCGAAGTGATGAGAAGACGACTTCAAGAGAAAGACGATACGATCGCCCAAATGGCGAAGAGGACGGAAGAGATGGCTATAGCCCTAGCCACTTCCGCAGTCAAGTGCAACCCCAAAGAGAAACACCCCGTAGGTCATTCACATTGCAGACGGAGGAAAGGAGATTACATCCGTCAACGGGGATGATCAGCTAAAGAAGGATACAACACAAAGCATGATTCCAGAAAAGGATATCAAAAGCTTGGTGGAACAGCAGGTGCGAGAAGCCTTAGCACAATCGAAGAGCGGGACTTCCATTCAGATGGTTAGACCTTACCCGGAAGAATTCGACGCTGTCCAATACCCAAAAGGCTTCGTACCACCTCTGTTCAAGACCTTTGATGGAACCGGGAACCCCCGACAAGATGTCGCACACTTTCGTGCCGGTTGTTGCAATGCCGGCGGGAGCGATGCGTTACTCTTCCGACAGTTCGTCGAAGCTCGTCGTGGATCGCCTTTGATCGGTATGCGAATTACTAAATGGTTCGGTGAAGACGTTCTCGGAACTAGAAAACCTCTTCATCAAGCGATTCGCCGGAGCTCGGCACCACATCACTATAGGTGATTTAGTGGTAGAGAAGCAGAAGCCGAACGAAACTATGGTGGATTACATACTTCGATGGAGGAACTTAAGCATGAAGTGTGAACCACAACTACAAGAACAACATGCAGTCAGTATCTTACTTAAAAGCATTCACGGCCCGATAGCACTTCTCCTCATAGGATTCACTATTAAGACTTTCAAGAAGTTGTTAAGCAAGGCCGGAAGCTTGCAGGAGGAGGCAAACCAATTAAGTTTCGCCGATAAGACAGACAAGCAAAAGCCTGTGAAGACTTTTGAAAAGAAATCCGGGATCGTTGCAGCAGTCGACAAAGGTAAGCAACCGATACAAATATCGTCAGAACAGCCCCAGCAACCTCAATAGAATTACCAACAACCTCGACCCAGCTATCAGTCATCTCCACAGTATGAACAACCGCCTCGTCCGCAACGCACATTAAGGGAGCTTTTGAGTAGGGAATATCCATTCAAGAATGAAGCAGTGCCGAAAATGTTCCGTAGTCTGATGAAAACTCCAGACTTCCAGCTGCTGCAGCCTAAGAGACCAGAAGAAGTCAACAAGAAAAGTGATCCCAACTTTTTCCTTATCACCAAATGCTTGGACACAAGATAGAGGACTGCATTACCTTCAAAAGTTGGCTCAATGACAACCTTCAGAAAGGGAATATAATAATCCCGAAGGAGTACATGAAGGAACCCCAGAAAGGAGGTTCCGTCAATGTTGTCTCAACTGATCCCATCATTCCGATAGATCCCTACACGACTGACGATGGATGGACTACCGCTTGGACAAGGTCTTCGAAAAAGATTTTAGACAGACCTCCAAACCGCTTCGGTGCGAGCTTCAATTCAGAGTTCGAAACCCGTCAAGTCGGCACTATCACTTGCGATAGAAGAACCACCTCAACAGAGACGACCGAAGAAAAGAAGAAAATCGACGAAGAAGAGAAGACCGAGACTCCTATGGCTAGGCTAGGGGCCGCTTATCCTAGGATAGTTGTTTCGGATTCGGGGAGAAATCCTCGAACCTCCGACTCGTATGATTATCTCGCTCACTTCGGTGGGATCTTATAATGATAAGGGTGATGGTGTTGGCTACGTTTTGATCGTTTTTAACGATTATGTAACTAGCGACGATCCGACATCGATTTCGATACCAATGACAATTCTCAAATCATACACAATCTCGACGATCACGACGATGAAGAAGGCATCCACCAAGGAGGCTACGAGAGTTCAATGAGCAATGAATCCATTTACGAGTTTTGAGGAGCTCCAGTCACAATAGAGTTAGAGCCTTCAGACTCTGAAGCTAATCAAGAGGAACCTGTCATCCCGATTCAGGAAGAAACACCAGCAAACTCAACACTAGATTCAGAAGAAATTACAGAAGTTAACTTAAGAAGTGGAAGAGTTTTACCTCCGAGAATGGGTCCAAAGGACAAAGGAAAGCAGGTGGTTGCTCAAGAAGAACCAACCCCGGCAGAAGAAACACCCATTCGAGAAGAAGCCGAGACACATGGAAATAAAGTGGATTACAACGTGCTAGCCCATCTTAGGAAACTACCAGCCAAACTGAGCATCTACGACGCTCTCATCTTATTAAAGGAGATGAGAGAAGCTCTGATTAGGGCCTTACT
>CM040425.1:16797680-16815683 GCA_022702705.1 Papilionanthe hookeriana x Papilionanthe teres | reverse complement strand
TTGGAATTCTGAGATTTTAGATGTAACATCTTCAACCTCGAAAGAAAATTGAATTGATCGGATTGAATCATTGCAATGAGGAGAGATCTCAGAGCAATGCGGTATTGGATGTAAAATCCTTAACCTCAAGAGTTTGATTTTGATGTATTTCATCGCAATAGGGAAAGAATCCTAAAGCAAGTGCAGTCTTGGATATAAAATCCTCGACCCAAAAGTTTGATTTTGATGTATTTCAAGTGCAATAGGGAAAGAATCCTAAAGCCAGTGCAGTCTTGGATGTAAAATCCTCGACCCAAAAATTTGATTTTGATGTATTTCAGTGCAATAGGGAAAGAATCCTAAAGCAGTGCAGTCTTGGATGTAAAATCCTCGACCCAAAAGTTTGAATTTGATGTATTTCAGTGCAATAGGGAAAGAATCCTAAAGCAGTGCAGTCTTGGATGTAAAATCCTCGACCCAAAAATTTGAATTTGATGTATTTCAGTGCAATAGGGAAAGAATCCTAAAGCAGTGCAGTCTTGGATGTAAAATCCTCGACCCAAAAGTTTGAATTTGATGTATTTCAGTGCAATAGGGAAAGAATCCTAAAGCGATGGCATCTTGGATGTAAAATCCTCGACCCAAAAGTTTGAATTTGATGTATTTCAGTGCAATAGGGAAAGAATCCTAAAGCGAGTGCGATCTTGGATGTAAAATCCTCGACCCAAAAGTTTGAATTTGATGTATTTCAGTGCAATAGGGAAAGAATCCTAAAGCAGTGCAGTCTTGGATGTAAAATCCTCGACCCAAAAGTTTGAATTTGATGTATTTCAGTGCAATAGGGAAAGAATCCTAAAGCAGTGCGGTCTTGGATGTAAAACCCTCGACCCAAAAAAAATTTGATTTTGATGTATTTCAGTGCAATAGGGAAAGAATCCTAAAGCAGTGCAGTCTTGGATGTAAAACCCTCGACCCAAAAAAATTTGATTTTGATGTATTTCAGTGCAATAGGGAAAGAATCCTAAAGCAGTGCAGTCTTGGATGTAAAACCCTCGACCCAAAAGTTTGAATTTGATGTATTTCAGTGCAATAGGGAAAGAATCCTAAAGCAGTGCAGTCTTGGATGGAAAATCCTCGACCCAAAAAGTTTGATTTTTGATTGAGATTTGATTTGAGATCTGGAAGATCGAATTCAAAATTTGATTGAGATTTGAAATCTGGAAAGATTGAATTTGAGATTTGGAAGGATGAGTTTGAACTCGATTGAAATTTGATTTAAGATTTGATTTGAAATTTGGAAGATCAAATTTGAAATTTGATCGAGATTGGATTTGAAATTTGATTGAAAATTGAAATCTGGAAAGATTGAATTTGAGATCCGGAAGGATGAGTTTGAACTCGATTGAAATTTGATTTAAGATTCGATTTGAAATTCGGAAGATCAAATTTGAAATTTGATCGAGATTGGATTTGAAATTTGATTGAAATTCGATTTGAAATTTGGAAAGATCAAATTTGAAATTTGATCGAGAGTGGATTTGGAATTTGATTGAGAATTTGATTTCGTGATTTGATTTAACATTTATGTTGATTTTGTTTATCTTCTAATGATTCAAATTTTATTTTATCGTTTATTTAATGTTCATGTGAATTTGGTGTTCGTCATTTTTTAAGATTTTTAAGGAAAGTTTTCTTTTATCCTTCTTTTTTTTTTATGTTCTTTGTTCGAAGTTCATTTAACTTTAATGGCGTTTCCCAGTCAATTTGCACAAAAGAGGTGAAGGCCAAAAAATGTGACATGGTCACTTTCATTCCAATCATGTTGAAGATACATCATGCAACTCGATCTGGAATACATCTCATACAATCCATGTAGACTCAAAACGGACTATGTATGATCTTTGTTGGTCCATCCAAAGAAGCATCCGTCAAAAATCCATGTCTGAATAGTGGGGTACATGGTCAATAACATCACCTTCCAAGCCATCCTTGGCAAGGATGCCGTATGGATGTACATCGGAGGTGTGATATTTCCCATGTAACTCACAGCTCGTAAGGCCGGAGGTTCTCTAGCTCGGGTCCGGTCGGAAATGGTAAGGTGTCTTCCCGTCATCCATTCTCCCGAAAGTAACCGAGATCCGCTTCATTGGTACTCCCGGTAAGCAATGCTTAGCGATATCCGCCCCGTTGCCCTTCGGCATCATGACGGAACCTACCGGTAAAGGTATCTTCACCGGCCCTCGGAACTCACCCGGCCTCGCTATCCGGAGGTCGGATCCGAACATGATGTTACACTCGTTCGTGAAAGAGACCGTGCGAAGGTTCCGACAAAGTCGTGGTGATCTATGTGTGGGGGTATGCGATCACCCCGTTTGTAGATGTTGATAATGCAACTATTGGGTATGCAATCTGCCGGCAGCACTCTCCATGTTATCAATCTCTTTACCATTCTCTTGATGACTAATGGCATCGAATCCACTCGCCCAAGATCGGAGTATTCCCGGTGGGTTTCCTTCCCGTCTTCAAAGAAGTCGTAGCAAGCATCCGCATTGTATTGTGATTCTTCCCTTCCCCGGCATCCATCTACGGGGTTCGAGTAGGTATTTTCCCTTAGGCGGCCTGCTCGGCCCATTCTTTTTAAATCCCGGATACAATCCACGATTTGCTGTTGTTCATACTCTGAGAATACGTCTGTATGTAGCTCGAGGCCCTCTAGTATGTTAATCCTTCTGCCTCTAATTCTCTCGAAGTATTCAAAGGTTTTCTTTTCAACATTCTGCATTCTCTCCAACTCGTATTCCGGAATGATCCGCGGATGGCGAGGCCTTGTGACATATCGTGGGATATACGGTTCAATCCCTTCACGTTCTCCCGCATACCTCGGCTCCTCGTGGATGATGCCCGTCGGGACATCCCCCGGGTTGCTTCCGCAACAAGGTCATGCATTACTCGGTGGTTCTATCCGGTGGCGTGGTAGCCTTCTTTCTTCCGGTCTTTGTGAGATTTCCCCGGTTCTTTCTATTATCCTAGGAGCCGGCCTCCTTTCTTCGAGTTCCCGGTGAACCGGTGTCCTCGAAGTGTACGTACCGCGGTAGTAATCTGTCTCGTCGCGCTGGTCCGCAGCTAGTTTTGTTAACATCTTACGGATATGGCGATTCTTATTTCTTCGTTGTGTTGCCGTGAGAGTAGCTCTCCGCACTTCTTGAATCTCCGTGGGCGCGGCGCCGACAAGCTCGCCTTCCGCCGTAGCGACTACGTACTTCATTTTCTTGTCTTCTTCGCATTTGCCTTTCTTTTCTTCGCCGTCGGAATGGTGGCTTGGGCCACCCACTTTCATCACCGTCTCGCCCGGGCAGTTCTTCTCGATCAACCGGGACCCGGCCACTTTCCTCGTATCGTAGGCCTCGCCGGTGCGAAATCCGAGTCAATCTCGATTATCGCTCCATCTTTCACCCTCTTTTCATCGAGTGCAAGGCTTACGCCATTCTTAAAGTTCAGGACCAACCGCCCATTCGACATTTCCCCGCGAAAAGACAAGGAAAAGGATCGTGGGCCGTACTAAGAACAAGAACATTAAGAAAATGTTTATTAAAGACATTCTTTTTATTATATTATTTTTTGTATTTTTCAAATTTAACAGAATGAAGTAGGATAAGATCAGGGAAGAGATTTTGATTTGGAAAAGAAAACAAGGAAAACTTAATTATCATGATTTTATTTATTTTAGCACATTTTATTATTTTTTTGGGTTCGGACCCAATCATAAGTAATTACTTCACCCGTGTTTCTTAGGGATGAAGAATTCTCTCCTTTCAAACATCAGGTGGCGTAATACTTTTTCAAGTATCGTCCGTTGATCGGAAGCATATGTCGTTCTCCCTGGCAATTCACTAACTGGTAGGAACCTCCTGAGTATACTCGCTTCAACCACAAACGGTCCTTCCCAAGTGGGTTCAAATTTTCCTCCTATCTTGCGGTGTGCAAGGATAGGTCTCTTGAGAACGAGAACTAAGTCACCAACTTTCAAGGTTCTTGGGCGGACTCGGCTTGCCATGGGCTCGAACCATCTTAGCTCGGTATAGTTCTAAATTCTCGTTGCGCTGCAAGTCTTTTCCCTTCCAAGCTTTCTAATTCTTCGAGTCGTAATTTGGCGTTCTCTTCGTCGTGATCTTATTCGCAACCGCAATTCCGAGTGAAGGAAGCCGAACCTTTAAAGGTAACACCGCCTCGGACCCATACACCGCAGCATAAGGTGTAGCTTCGAGTAGGAGTTCTGAAGGTTGTCTGGTAGGCCCACAAGGCTTTTAACAACTTCTCGTGCCAATTCCTCTTATTATCGTCCAAAGTTTTCTTTAAGATTTGAACGAGAGTTTTATTAAAAGCCTCAGCGAGGCCGTTTTCTCTTGGGTAGTAAATTGTTGAGTATCGCCAGTCGATTCCGTGTCTCCTGACAAAATTGTTGATTTGTGTGCTTCGAATGCTAATCCATTATCCGAGATGATCTCGCGCGGCACTCCGAAACGGTAGACAACTTGGTTCTCGAAAACCGTAGCACGTGGTGTGCTTTCACTTCTCTAAGTGGAACCGCCTCGCCCACTCGGAAAAGTAATCCGTAGCCGCAAGAATGAAACGATGTCCTTTTGAAGATGGTGGTTCTATTGGACCCACTATATCCGTGCCCCAACATTCAAATGGCCACGACGCAATTGTCGAGTGCAGCACATTTGGAGGTTGGTGTAGAACCACTCCGTGCACTTGGCATCGATGACGCCTCTCGGCGATTTTCATGCGGTCGGTCATCATCGAGGGCCGTGAGTACCCTAGTCTTTTAATTTTCATTTTCATCTTCGGACCCGACCGGTGAGCGCCACGAGTCCCGAATGCACCTCCTTAACAATTTCACGGGCCTCGGACCCGCTTACACACCTTAGCCACATTTGATCAAAAGACCTTCTCGTACAATGTGTTGTTTATTAATGCGTAAGACGCAGTTCTTTTCTTGATCCGATGGGCTAGCGACCTATCGTCCGGTAGCTTTCCCGTTTGCGGTGTAGTTCATCAATGGCCGTCGCCAATCTTCCGTGTTTTCCGTCACCGCCGCAACCGATTCTTTTTCTTTTCTCGATTTGTGTATTGTGTCTATGTCGAGCCGTGATAGGACTCGACGTCCATGAACCGACACCTCTCATCGATTCATCTTGTAAACAGGCAAATTCTTTTGCAAGACGGGCTAAAGCATCAGCTAAAGCATTTTCTTTTCTGGGAATTTTGTAGATCGTTACATTTGGAATCTGTTCCAACAGCTGTATGGCATACTGGAAGTATTGTTCGAGTCTTGGCTTTAAAATTCGTATTGTCCGGGATCCGTTGAATGATTAATCGCGAATCCCCGTAGATGTCGATGTTTGTTATCCCCATTTGAATAGTTAATTCCAAATCCCGTTATGAGGGCTTCGTATTCTCGCTTCATTGTTTGTACACCGGTTCGTCAAGTGGTAGGAGTATCTTAACATCCCCCGCTCCGGTGTTATAAAGATTAGCCCGATTCCTCGCCTTACCGGGCACTATCACTTGCGATTCTTCGTCTTTGTGTGCTCGAAGATGCTCCGTCGAAATACAATTCCCAACGTCGATCATCAAGGTCTTCTAGGTTCATTATTTGTTCATCCGGCAAATCGTCATCGAGAGGAGATTCTGCCGGCAAAGGGTGTGCCGCGAGAAAGTCTGCTAAGACTTGTCCCTTCACGGCACGCGAGGCACGAAAGTTATATCGAATTGCAATAATATTATCGACCATCCGGCAAGTCCGCCGAAAGTGTTGGATGAGTCATCAAGTATTGCAATGGATTAAACTTCGAGATCAGGTCGACCTTATGAGAAAGCATGTAGTGCCCGAGCTTTTGAGCGGCGAAGATCGTGGCCAAACAATGTTTTTCAATTGCGGGATACCTTACTTCCGTCGAAGTAAACGACGGCTTAAGTAGTAAAGAGCATTTTCTTTACCCTCATCATCGACCTCGGCTAACGAGGCTCCGAGAGAGTCGTCTAAAGCCGCGGTGTAAAGTATCGCTGGTCTACCCGAGACTGGGGTCTGCTAAGACAGGAGGTGTCATTAAATATTGTTTAATGTCCTCGAAGGCCTTCTCGGCATTTCTCTTCCCAAATAAATTTGGTGTCCTTTTAACTAGTGCCGAGAAAGGCCGACACCTACTCGACAGGTTCGAGATAAAGCGTCGAAGATATGCCAGCTTTCCTTGAAAAGATCGTAGTTGTTTTAAGGTTTTGGGAGGCGGCATTTCTAAGATAGCTTTAATCTTTTCCGGGTCGATTTCAATTCCACGATGTCGGACAACGAATCCTAAGAATTTCCCGGAGGTGACGCCGAAGGCGCATTTTAAGGGATTCATCTTAAGGTTAAATTGTCTTAATCATTCGAAAACAATTCTCAAATCATACGGTGGTTGTCCTTTACTTTGCTTTTGATGACCACATCGTCCACGTAGCATTCGACTCGATTGTGGATGAGATCATCAAAAATTCTTGTCATTGCTCTTTGGTAGGTTGCTCTCGCGTTCTTCGATCCGAATGGCATTACCGTGTAAGCAAAATACTCCGATCGGCGTTCTGAATGCTGTAAGCTTTTCATCTTCTGGAGCCATTTTTATCTGGTTGTATCCCGAAGATCCATCCATGAATGAGAATATTTCATGCATTGAAGCAATGTCGATCATTAATTCTGGGATCGGTAGAGGGAATTCATCTTTTGGACATGCCTTGTTTAAATCTATGAAGTCCACACAGATTCTGATCTGACCATTCTTCTTTCTGACTGGCACCACATTGGCTAACCAAGTCGGGTATTGTTCTTCACGAACAAATTTAGTGTCTATTAGCTTTTTAACTTCGGCTATGACTTGTTGTTCGATTTCTAGACGCATTCTTCTCGGGACCTTGTCTGACCGGAACGAGTAGGATCCACTCCTAGCTTATGAACCGCAACCCCTGGAGCTAATCCCGGCATTTCATCGTAGTTCCAAGCAAAACAGCTCTTTAAATTCCATTAATAATTTGATTATTTCTTCGGAGTCTTCTTTGTCGAGTAAGGAGCTAACAAAGGTAGGTCTAGGCTCTTCGCTAGTACCTAAGTTAACTTCCGTCAACTCATCTATCGTAGATTTAATTTCTTCTTCGAATTCGGTGGAGCGTCTCCAATTTGTAAATCTTCGAGTTCGTCCGTAGTTTCCATGCGCTTTCATCGGACTTGCAAGTGACAACTAAGCAAAATTCAAGCATCGTCAACTCGACCCTACCGTGCCGAATCCTAGTCCATGCTTTCAATCGGGTGGACGACCGGAGTTATTCCATAATTTTTCAAAATGTTGTGATTGGCCTTTTGTCCATTATCGAGGTAAGAAACCACGTTGAATTAAATTTTGAACACAGGGAGAGTACCACTCAAAAGGTAATTCCATTAATTCTGATGAAGTGACATCTTCGAATTGTACATGATTTTCAGTTTTGGAGGAAGAAGCACCACGGTAGAATTTGATTGGCCTTCGCATCGTCGTTACGTACCTCTTTGACCACCATACCCTCAATCTTGTTAGAATGGATCGGGGTTAGGGTCATAGTATGTACGTAGTGGTTAATCTTCTCGTATATTGATTTGTATTCTTCGTTCTTCTCATCTTCGAGAGAGATCTTCGAATTGCGGCTTCTTCGACTTATTGTCGCCGCTTCTTGTTTCGATTTCTTTTTCTTCTTCGTAACTATCTTCCCAATCAACATTGATGGCCGGTTTCTCTCGTCCAACTCGTCCTAACGTCTCTACCACGGCCTCGTCCCCGGCCTCGACCTCGGATGCGAGTTGTGGAGAAACCTTCACCATCTCGCCGTAAGGGAGTGGTGAGTGACTCGTTGGACTAGAACTTCAGTGTTCTTCGTTGTCCCGAACTTTCTTGCTTCATTTGTTACGGTATCTCCGGAGAAGATTGTTTTCTTTGGCGTGCATAATAAGCCGCGTCTTCATGGATTCCAATTTCATGTACGGAGAATGGTTGTAAGTCGCCTTTGATGCACTCGTTCCCCTCCATCGTAGTATTTGATGCACCGATGCGGAGATGATGGTACCATCCTCGTTTTCATGTATCCACGGTCGGCCCAGCAGAGCGTTGAAGGATGTTTCTGAATCAATTATGTGAAATTTTGCGGTCGTCTTTGCTAAGTCACCGGTCTTCATTAGTAGCGTTATTGATCCGAGGGCTCTTTCTCCTTTCTCGGTTGAATCCTCTTAATAACATTTTATCGGCTTCGAGCTCACGAGCATCAATTTCCAAGTATGCTAGTGTTCGAAGACTCATTATATCGATTGATGCTCCCGGATCTACCAATACTCCGGAGAGCGTAAACTTCCCAATTAGTAATCGAAATGTACAACGGTCGGTTGTGATCTCGTCGTCCCAAGTAGTAGGTCATTGTCCGTGAAGGTAACACCTCGTCGTTCCTTTAACGAACAAACCTCATCTAAGGAATCTCCAACCATTTGAGCTCAGCAAATTTCTGGATCAAGTAAGGCTTTGATCAATGCTTCCCTCATCTCCTTTGACAGGATCAGAGCGTCGTAGATGCTCAGTTTGGCCAGTAGTTTCCTAAGATGGGCTAGTACGTTGTAGTCCACTTTATTTTCATGCGTCTCGCTTCTTCTTGAATGGGTATTTCTTCCGCCTGGGTTGGTTCTTCTTGAACAACCACCGCTTTCCTTCGTCTTTCTGACCCATTCTCGGAGGTAGAACTCTTCCACTTCTTAAGTCGACTTCGTAATTTCTTCGAATTTAGTGTTGAGTTTGCCGTGTCTCCTCCCCGAATCGGAATGACAGGCTCTTCCGGATTATCTTCGAATCCGAAGGCTCTAACTCTATCGCGACCGGAGCTCCTCGAAACTCACGGATAGATCCGTTGCTTCGTTGAACTCTCGTAGCCTCCTTGATGGATGTCTTCTTCGTTATTTTGATCGTCGAGATCGTGTATGATTTGAGAATTGTCGTTGGCATCGAAATCGATGTCAGGATTGTCGTTAATTACGTAATCGTTAGAAACAGTCAAAACGTAGCCAACGCCATCACCCTTATCATTATATGATCCCACCGAAGTGAGCAGATAATCATACAAAATCAGAGGTTCGAGGGATTTCTCCCCCGAATCGGAAACAACTATCCTAGGATAAGCAGCCCCTAGTCTAGCCTTAGGAGTCTCGGTCCTCTCTTCTTCGTAGATTTTCTTCTTCTCTTCAATCGTCTCCCGTCGAGGTGGTTCTTCTATCGCAAGTGATAGTACCGGCTTAACGTGTCTCGAACTCGAATCGAAGCTCGCACCGAGGCGGTTCGGATGTCGTCTAAAATCATCTTCGAAGACCTTATCCGAGCGGTAGTCCATCCATCGTCGGCTGCATAGGGATCTATCTGAATGACGGGATCGGCTGAGATAACATCGACGGAACCTCCTTTCCGGGGTTCCTTCATGTACTCCTTCGGGATTGTTATATTCCCTTTCCGAAGGTTATCGTCGAGCCAACTTTTAAAGGTAATGCAATCTTCTATCTTGTGCCCAAGCATCCGGTGGTAGGGGCAAAAGTCGGGATCACCTTTCTTGTTGACTTCCTCTCGGTCTTTTAGGCTCGGCGACTGGAAATTCGGAGTCTTCATCGGACTACGGAACATTTTCAGCATCGCTTCATTCTTGAACGGATATTCCCCGCTCGAAGCTCCCTTAATGTACGTTGCGGACGAGGCGGTTGTTCATACTCGTGGAGATGACCGATAGCCGGGCCGGGGTTGCCGGTGATTCCGTTGTGGTTGCCGCGGCCGTTCTCGGTGGTATTTCGCATCGGTCGCTTGCCTTTGTCAACTCGCCGCAACGATCCCGGATTTCTTTTCGAAGGTCTTCACCGGCTTCGCTTGTCCGTCTTGTCGGCGAAACTTAATTGCTTCGCCTCTTCTTGCAAGCTTCCGGCCTTGCTTAACAACTTCTCGAAAGTCTTAATAAGTGAATCCTTCGAGGAGAAGTGCTATCGGCCGTGAATGCTTTTAAGTAAAATGCCGATCGCATGTTGTTCTTGTATTTCGTGGTTCACACTTCATGCTTAAGTTCCTCCATCGAAGTATGTAATCCACCAAAGTTTCGTTCGGCCTTTGTTTCTCTACCACCAAATCACCTATAGTGATGTGGTGCCGAGCTCCGGTGAATCGCTCGATGAAGAGGTTCTCTAGTTCCGAGAACGTCTTCACCGAACCATTTGGTACTCCGTATACCGCCGAAGGCGATTCCTCGACAGATCGCCGACGAACCGTCGAAGAGTAATGCATCGCTCCCGCCGCATTACAACAACCGGCACGAAAGTGTGCAACATGCCGTCGGGGTTCCCGGCTCCTTCGAAGGTCTCGAACAGAGGTGGTACGAAGCCTTTCGGGTATCGGACGTTGTCGACTTCTTCCGGGTAAGGTCTACCCGTCCGAATGGATATTCCGCTCTTCGATTGTGCTAAGGCTTCTCGCACTCGCTGTTCCACCAAGTTCTTGATATCCTTTTCGTGGATCATACTTTGTGTTGTATCCTTTTCACCGATCATCCCCATCGACGGATGTAATCTCCTTTCCTCCGTCTACAATGTGAATGACCTCTCGGGGTGTCTCTCTTCGTGGTCGTACTTCGACTCGGAGAGTGGCCGTAGCTACGGCCATCTCTTCCATCCTTTTCGCCATTCGAGCGATCGTGTCGTCTTTTTCCCCGAAGCCGTCTTCTCATCGCTCCGGCTCCTCTCTTCGCGGCCGCAGGAGCACCTTGCGAAGCCGATGAAGCTCGTGTCTCAACCATGTTGATTTCTCGCATATTCGTCGTCCATGAATTCCGATGAATCAATCTCATCTCCGAACTTTTCTTCTCTTTCTTTTGCCAACCGTCGGATATCGGTTCTCAACTTTTCCATGGCATCTTCTAGCGGGGCTTTCGTGTGTCTTTGCGGTTGTCGTGTGATAGCCGCCGGTCCCCTTTTCATGAGTCCCCTTTATCGCAAGTAGCACTTTCTTCGCATTCCAGCCTCCCGGCGAGACTTTCTTTCTCCGGATGTCGTTTCAATCTTAATCGCCCAAGAGTGGGACGCCATACCATCCTTCTAGCAGCGAAGGTGTCTAGGACCGCATGGTCCGTCGGCCAAATGATGGAAGGTGGTATCCTCCCTAATCCGTAATCCCGAGACTACGACAGGCGGACTAGCCTTCATTCTTTTACTCGGCTTTTCCGTCATGATGGCGGGTTCTACTCGGGGCCCAAGACGGGATTCGATCGGCACCCGCCCTATCCTTCGTAGAATCTCCGATACGGCGCTTTCCTTCTTTGCTAACTTTTCTACCAAAGTTTGCAGTCGAGCAAACGGCGTAGTTCTAGTTCTTTTCTTGCGGCTATCGTTGTAATATGCGGGCTGAGGTAATGTGGCAGCAATCTTGCGAACATTCTCCTCATCCTCTGCGGCGGAGAGGGGATGGAACCTGCTTCCTCCCAAGAGTGGTATGTATTCAGGCAGTGGTGTATATTCTGGCAGCGGTGTATATTCTGGCAGCGGTGTATATTCTGGCAGCTCCCGAATTCCTCTAGAAAGCGATTTCGAGCAGTCTCCGGCTTCTCTAGCGATCCTTCTACTGTTTCTTCTTCGGGTCCTCGTCGCCGATGAATCTTGAACCGGACCCGATTTCGAAAACGTAAAGCCTTACAGAAGATCCGTACCCTCCACGTGCAACGCGTTTACCATAGTTCTCGATTTCTTTCCCTTCGATTTGCGAAGTCGGGGTAGGTGCAGTAAACAACTAGACCGATGGGGGTAGTAAGAATGATCCTCCTGCGGACGGCAGCATTCTCTTAGTCGGGATCCTTTGTAGGGAGGAAACTCTTGGGTCGACCTAAGGTTGAACTCGAGCAGCGGCTCCTCGGCTTCGGATACCTTGTTCGTCAGCTGCAAAGAGGGAGACGTCGGTGATCTCGACATTCGTGTTTTCAAATCCTTGTCCAAATCGGATGATCCCATTGTCGGGCAGCTCATCCTTATGACGTGCGAAGTCCATCCATTGGTGAAGGAGAAAATCAGCTTTGGGCTTCCATTTCGCAGGGTAGATTCTCGGTTGTCGATCCCAAGTTATGCTTCTTTTCTTTAGGACGAAAAGAAAGGAATTGAAAAGAGTCCGAACACGTTCTTGTTCATGTATTTATAAGAAGGAATCATTTGTTAAAAGAATCACTTATTAGAGGGTTTGTTTATTTAGAACAGAATGTTCAAAGGTGTAGAGAAGGTAAGGAATCCGATTCAGAGTTGGAAAGGAAAAGAGAGTCTTAAGCAAGACTTCTCGACTCGAAGGATCATTCCTAAACTAACACCTATTGGGGTCCACCCCACCTCGAAATGAGGTAAAGGATCTCGGAACCTCTCCGTTTAGGGGTGTCTAAACAAAGTGGTTCCTAAATCCGAGAATGTTGGCTATACTTGTTCACGGTAGAAATGAACATAGTATTCCAACGGAAAGAAGGGTAGTTCGATCCACTAAGGACATGGATGCACTACCGATTTTTGAAAGCGAATTATTCGATTATAATGGAGAGAGGAATATTCTCACGGAGTCGCCGTGAAGTTGTCGGCATATTTTTAGGTTGTGTGTTTTGAAAAGGGGGTCGCCTAACGTAAATTGTGCGGCGAATTTTTAATTTAATTTAAATAAATAATTTTGAAAAGTAGTATTTGATTTTGAAAATAATTTTAAATTTGAAGGTTTTAAGATATGAGATCAAACCGATCTCACATCCCGAATAGTTTATATAAACGAGCACCGCACCACAAACCGTGTATCTATCCCTAAGGATAGACACAATGCTTCGACGGTGGGGCTCGATTAAATAAACTAGAAGATTTGTGACATCCGTTTGGTCCGCGAACCAATTTTATAAGCCGACAAATTCCCCGCTTAATATGAAAGCATTAAACAAGGTTTATATTACCTGGGTTCTCTAAAATTCCCTATAAGGGCAAGCCCCTATAGTTAATTACATCTTAAGTGACGAGAATCACCTAAGAAAACTCTCAATAATAATCAATAATTCTGCTCTCAAGAATTTCAAAGTTTAAGTTCTCAAAGGATTGAAGTTTGGAATTTCAATAGGGAATGGATCAAATTTGGAACATTTTGTTTTGGGAATCCAAAGGGAGAAAGGTAGGAGAAATCACAGATTCGAAGCGAACTTCGGTAATTTCCCGACTATCCTATTGTTTGGCTTGAGTTAGGAAAGTCCTAATATTTATTTAAATGTTTTGATCTTGCCAAGTTTAATTAATTAGGGCTTATATTTGTATGATAGAATCATACAAATAACCTCGAAGATGTGAGGGTTTATGTCGTATCAGACGACTACCTCGGAATCCTAAGACCGGTTAGGGCTTAATTTGCAATGCAAATGCCTAACGAAGAGTTGAGGATTTATGTTGCACATAGGCAAACTACCTCGAAGTCCTATGGCTTTGTTGTTTAATTCTAGGAAAGTTTTGCTGAAGTAGACTCGTGTTTTGCCGATGACGATGGCCGTGCCGCCCATCATGCTCCGAGCTCCTTGTTGTTGCAGAGGTTTAGTTTTAGAAATCATAAATCAGGGGATGAGAAAAGTGTTTTGGTTTAGAGAAAATCTTAATTTCCAAGTGTTTTTATGTTTTAATTAAAACAAATCTTAAAGTTGATTATAACGACACCGGCTAAGATCCCACGGTTCCATCCTTCCGCATCATTATTTTTATCGGATTCACTTAGTCCGTATGAATTTGCTAAACTCAACTCGAATGAGTTCCACACTTTCATTTAGACCGTGGGAAATCCCGTTAGCAACACGTAGGTTACATCATCCGAGGTATTCCCGATCATCCAACGGACGTTTTAATTTAATTGTAATTGTAGTTTTGTGTTCGTTTGTGATTAAATTTTCGAGTTGTTTTATATTTTGAAATGTTGTGGCGGTGAATTTTATCTTGCAATGACTTTTAACTTAGCTTTGGTTTCAGCTTTAGAAGCTATCCTAAAGGTGTGAGTTTTCATGCAATGATTGTTTATCATGCAAGAAAAGTAAGTGCAATGCGATTAAGTAAATTGCAATAATGTAAATTGCAAGAAAGTAGATCGCAATAAAATAAAAGCGTACTCGGAGGGTCTTCCCGTCATCCCAAGCCGCACTTAAAACACAATTAGAATATTTAAGCAAGTTCCTAGTAAAGCTAAGGGAAGGGTTATGGTTTTCTACCAAATTCCTAATCCTATAGCTAGTCATTTCCTATGACGTCTAGATTCTTCGTGTTTTGTTTAAGGACGATTTTCTTCATCAAAGAACAATTAAGTCCAAGTTGTTCTTATAAATGTCCTATCATATCGAGGAAGTGCTTAAGAATAATCTTAAACATCTTTTCAATATTTCTAGGATTGTTTTAAGTCCAAATGGGTTTAATTATACAAATGAATTAATCGTCCGAGAATTCAAGTTTTGTTGTTATATTACTCAAATGAACTAGGACATTTGAATATCCTATAAGTGAAGTAACATTTCATTTAATGTTCTGTTTAGGAGTTATAATAACCAAAGCTTTCGAGGGTAAATTGGTATTCAAATGGTTTGTAATTTAGTTTAATTTCCATTAATGGGTTTAAATTTGGAATAGTGTTCAAGTTGCTTTATATTTAATTTCTTTCTGTTTTTAGGTGATGTTATTTAATTCAATTTAATTTAATTTAATTTAATTTAATTGAGTTTTAATTTTAATTTAATTTAATTTAATTCAATTTAGTTTGGTTTGATGTTACATTAAATTAATTTGATTTGATTTAATTTTAATTTAATTTGATTTAATTTAATTTAATTTTATTTTATTTTATTTTATTTTATTTTATTTTATTTTATTTAATTTAATTTAATTTGTTTATTTAATTTAATTTAATTCATTTAATTTGATTTAATTTAGTTTAATTTAATTTGATTTTATTTATTTAATTTAATTTAATTTAATTTAAGTTATTTAATTTAATTTAATTTGTTTATTTAATTTAATTTAATTTAATTTATGCTTTAATTTAATTTTTAATTTAATTCAACTTTTAATTTCAATTTAATTTAATTTAATTTAATTTAATTTAATTTACTTAATTTAATTTAATTTTTAATTTAATTTTATTTTTAATTTAATTTTATTTTTAATTTAATTTTATTTTTAATTTAATTGAAATTTTTAAAAGAGTTTAATAATTTAATTTTAGTTTAATGATTAAGTCTTTTAATGTTTTGAATTTGAATTATCATTTTAATTAAGAATTGAATATTAATGAGATAATTAATTTAAAGATTTTTAAATTAAAAAATAAATCTCTTCCTAATAATATCCCTATTTTAATAATTCCAATTTTATTATTCTTCCAAATTTAATCAATTATTTAATTAAAGTTTAATCATTTTAAATTGCTTAATGGGTTTCTACCCTTTAATTATTTAAATTTCAATCATCCAAATCAAATTAGGATCAAAGATTATACTTGCTAATTTTTTTATTAAACCTAAAGTTTTAATTAAGGATTAAGATTTTTAATTACCATTTTACCCTTTAAGCTTAATAATTTCATAACTCACTAAATTGAACTCAAATGAACTTGAAATTTTTATGTGACTTCACTCATATCTCGATAAAGACATGAGAGGAGAAAATGTGATTTTTCTGTATTTAATTTATTTATATAATTATTTTTGGTAGAAAATAGAGATTTCCAAGGAAAATTTAATAACATGACCAAGGGAAAGTTTCTGTCCTTGAGAAAATTAGGGAACATTCCTAATGACTAGAGGACCACTTGGACCAATTTTGGTGATTTTTTGAATTATATTATTTTTATTATAATTATTTTAAGTTTTGGAGTGTTAATTAATTTAAAAATAAAATAAATGTTGAAAAATGAATTTTATATTTTTCAAAAATCTCTCTGATATCAAGGAAATCAGAGAAGCAAATTTTGCAATTTTCTGATTTTTCTATGATTTATTATAATTATTTTAATGAAAAAGCTAGAAAATATATTTTTTTTTAATTTTAAAATTACCTTAAAGCTTTAAAATTTAATATCTCACTAAATAGACCTAAGAAAAATATGGGGTTTGTTCCTAAGTGATTAAAATTCAAAATTTGACATTTTGGTGAATTTTATTATTTTTGTGATTTTTATTATTTTTTAATTATTAAAAATATTAAAATAATATTAAAAATCAACTTTTTTAAAAAATTGAAATTTTAATTTTCTTAGATTTCCCTAATATCAGAGAGGCTTTAAAACCAATTTGGTGAATTTTTGAAAGGTATTTTGAAAGTTATGAATTTTTAAAGTTTAAAATGACTAAGTGGCTTAATCAACCCAATTAGTGGGGCTAACCAAGTCCAATCGACCTCAAATTTTTATGGTGGGTTCCTCTGATCCTAAAGGTCAGTGGAGAATTGATTTCAAGTCAATTTGATGTATGGTTAACTCTAATTAATTAGAGACCTATTTTGAGTGTTTAAGCTAATTAGTAGTCGTTTTAAATGAACTAACTCAAAACCTATTTTTCCTAGTGGTCCTCTGGTCATAAGGAATATCACCAAATTTTCCTAGAATTTATTTCACAACATGCTATTTATTGGAATTAAAATACTCAAAACAAGTAACATGAATTTGAAAAATCAATAACTTTTCATAGGGATGGCCTCGACTTTGGAAAATTCAGGGAATGTTCCCAAATTCGGAGGCTTCAAAAGTCCTATGGTCTCATGCCATGGTGAATTGTATACATGCATGGAGAATTAAAAGTATGCGAGAGTAAATAAATTATAAAAAATAAAATATTTGATGAAATTAAATGATTTCTTTTCCACATTATTCTCCTCTGTTCACTCGAGCAAGAGAGTATTTTTATTTTATTTTTCCGATTTTTCTACACAAAGTTATGAATTTTTGAAGTTTAGGGAATTAAATAAATCAAAAAATACCCTAATTTTCTATTTATCCACGCGGCGCCGCGTCAACCCTCGGCAGCCTCCGAAACGCCGCGTGGCGCGCTCCCATTCGACGCAGCCATCCGACTCGGCGCTCCCGGGGCCCGCCGTATCGTTCCGTCTTCTCGATCCGACGCGATCCCGGTCGTCCGTCCGCGCGTGTATTAAATGAACGGCATCCGTTCATCGTCCCCAAGTGTCCTCACCCGAGAGCCGTCCACACTAAATCCCTAATATCTCACTCGATACTCAATGGATTTTCATGTTCTTATGCTCTATGGATTCGTCTTAAAGAGACGAACACATCTATACGGCTATCATGCATTGAAATTAAAGCATTTGAAATGGAGAATCTCCGAAGCTCCTGGATGAAGAATTAGCTCATGCCTTTGCTCGCAGAAGTGTGGCTTCGATCCGAGAGTTGTTGCACCTTCGATCGGATCCCGCAAGCTCCAGCATGAAGTCTCCTCGGTCCGGTGAATTGTCTAGGTGTGATTTCGACCAAGCCCGATCACAAAGCATGGAGGCCGGAGCAATCGGGTGGCCCGGAGATGTGGCTTTTGCTTCGTGGACACCTTCCCTCGGTCCAGTGAAGGTGTAGAACCAATCAATTTGGGGATTGGCTCACCGTGGAGAAGTGTCCCTGGTTTTGGGTGGAATTTCGGCCGAGAAATTGGGTTTTGTCATGGGAATTAGTGGCAAATCGACACCGGGGATCAACCGCTCTAAGGGTGGAGAAGGTTTGGAACAATTTTGGCGAGTTTCGGCAAGGTTCGTGCAACTCTCTTCTCTTGGCCGTGAGGGGTGGAGTTTGGATCAGGAGAGGGCGGAGGGCCTCCCGTGGAGAGTTAGGGCTTGGGATCAGCCTGCTCTGGCAAGAGAAGAACAGCTCCAATGGCCACCGGGGATGGGGCAGCCTCAGCAAGTGAGAATTCCAAGTCGGG